>CAUYSK010050387.1:0-67361 GCA_963575035.1 Avahi laniger | reverse complement strand
AAAGATTAACTTCTAAGTTCTAAGGTAAATTTATCACTTAACAGAGGGGTTAAACAGAGATATATTGGCTCCATATTTTCTTTATCAGGTTATTGTGAATGGAGACAGGTAGTCTGGAGTTTTAAGCAGGAACTGCCCCTTAACTGCGTATAGCCAGGGTAGCTGTCTGTGGCTGTCTGTTCGGGGCGGACGCTCTTTCATCAACTCTCATCCTGTAGTTTTTAACAGATTCGCTTTGCTTTACAAAGCAAATCCAAACCTTTAGGTCTGAGAAACGCAGCGCCTTGTGGGATACAGCCGCTACTGTCTTTCAGAGACGCCCTCCCGAGTGCAACAGCATTTGAAATGCAAACCAATACGTTCACATATTCCTTCAGGGCAAAGCTCTGCAAAAACTCCTGAGACATTTCTGTCTCCAATATATTTATATTAATTCATGGAACAACACACTTGGCAACATTTTTGCTGAGGGTCTCCACAGCAGTGTGTGCCCCTTTCTCCAGCTGCATGTAGGAAAGCCCTCTGGCCAAGGTATGGAGCTGACTCATGCCCAGGAAGGGGCTTGGGATTGCCAGCCTCCACCAGGAGAAAGATGGAAAGCAGTGGAGGCCCTTCTGCTTGTCCACTCTCCAGAGCTCAGGTCCCAAAACAATTGCCAGAGAGATTTCAGAGTCAGGAGACACCGCCTCGCCTCTCTGGAACTGAGGGAAGTCAGAAACTGCAGTGTGAGGGATGCCAAAAATTGGAGCTGATCTTGAATCAGGACATAAGAAGTGGTAATATTTCCTTAATTAGATGAGAAGGAGCAAGTACAGAGCCTTAGCAGTAACTGAGCTTGCCAGCTGTGGGTCCTCCATCTCCCAAGTACCAGCTGTGGGGAGACCCAAGCTGGGTGTGTAGACTGTAAGAAACAACACTACTTTCTGGAGAGGAACAAAGACCCACATCTACAGAGACTGTACAAAGAAGGGAACAGAACTGAAGGAACTAAAAAGAAATTATAACATACCAGAAAGTCTTGGCCCAGTAATTTAGTGCAGGGATTGGCACGTTTTTTCTGTAAAAGAAAGTAAATGGTTTAGGCTTTGTGGGCCACCCAGTCTCTGTCACGACTTCTCAACTTAGGCAAACACTGAAAGACAGCCTAGCAGGTCTCACACTAGACGCAGCTAAGTCCTGAAGGCTAAGAATCTGAGGAAAGTCACCCGGGCAATGTGGCCATGGTGACAGCCCAGACCCTTCCCCCTGAGCCATGGGAGGGGGTGGGGCACACAGGTGTGTGGGATGTGATACATCCACTCATTCTCAATTAGGGTTGGCGCTTAAATATTTCGTAATAGAAATTCTTTCTAAAAACTGTTGTTTTTCTGATTAAAAGGGTAAAGTCAGCTTATGACAGAAAGTGTATGAATAATGTGTAAAGAATATGTCAAAAACTTGGCCAGGCGCAGTGGCTCACACTTGTAATCCTAGCTCTCTGGGAGGCCGAGGTGGGCAGATTGTTTGAGCTCAGGAGTTCGAAACCAGCCTGAACAAGAGCAAGACCCTGTCCCTACTAAAATTAGAAAGAAATTAATTGGACAACTAAAAATATATAGAAAAAATTATCCGGGCATGGTGGTGCATGCCTGTAGTCCCAGCTACTCGGGAGGCTGAGGCAGAAGGATAGCTTGAGCCCAGGAGTTTGAGGTTGCTGTGAGCTAGGCTGATGCCATGGCACTCACCCCAGGCAAGAGAGTGAGACTCTGTCTCAAAAAAAAAAAGAAAACAATTGGGCTGAACACAGCCCTGTGATATTGATAGAGGTGATACATACCAGCCATGTTGCACGGCAAGCATATTTAAAGCACATATACTACCAAGAAAATCAGAGTAATTTGTTCTAGAAAGTAAGTATTATCTTGTCTTTTAGTTGAAGAAATCAGATAATTGTGTGTGATTTTGTTGTTTACTCTTAACACTTTTCATCAGTTCCCAGAGGCATGTTTTACTCAACAGTGATAGTTCTATAAGTACAGTATATCTGTTCTTTGTACAGGATACGTTCAAATGTAATATTACTTAGTTTTATATAAATTTATTTTAGTTCAAAGAAAGTTTTGAAAAATCACCATTTTTCTCACAATATGGACTTTCCTAACTTCCCACAAATGATACAAATCTCCAGGTAGGATCTGTTTTAATTCTAATAACATCTTACAGGATGCTAGCTGATCTAGTCTTAGCTTGTATATTTCTGCTCATGCGGTCAGTCCTGTATTTTCCAATATTCTGTTCTGTTTTCAAGCAGTATGTCTTCTGAACATTCTCAGCAATCTGTTGTTCATGTATATTTTCCATAATGTGTTTAGAAGAGAACAAGCACAGTAATCCTGATCCTGTTTTCAGTCCCACTTATTCAGGAAATGGAATCCAGGATCATGATCCCACAGAAGACCTCACCCCTCCAGTAAAGCTATAGAATTTCTATGTGCCTACACACATTTATGTGACAAGTATTTGTCATAAATTAATTTTAATTGTATATCATGTGAAAAAGAAAGACTGAGGTGTAAACTGCTGTATATAGCTTATGAGAGACCTCTTTTCTTTAAAATTTACATAATCACAAGAAAGGAACTATTACAGTTTGATTGTAACAGTGCTCTGTGGTCCTCTTCGAAGCATCTCTGTCTGTTGAATGTACCTTATGATACTAGCCACTCCTCCCCATCCTCCAGAAGAGGATCCAGATTAAAATTTGAATCACCTCTAAATAAGATTCCAACCATGAAAAGAATTAGCTATTTCTTTATAAAAAGCAAATCTGTTTTATAATTACAGGTTTTTAAACAAATTTCTTGTATCAGGAAGAAATACAAATTTGGTTATGTTTCTCTAGCCGTTTTCTGAGTCTCAAACAAACAACAAATTATAAGTGTACCCAATACCTGAAAATGTTTTAATTCACTCTCATTTTTAATCAGTCGGCCTAGTAAACAGTATGTCATTTGTCATTACCAAGATGGTAGTGGTGGGCAAGCTACATTTTAATCAGTAATTCAGTCTTCACATAGTGTATTGTGATGTCTCTATGTGAGAGAGAAAAAAATGGCTTGAACCTATGTATCATATTTGATTTTGAAACGAACACCTTGAATAGCACTGATTTTTATTTGTAATATTTTTCTATAACAAAACAAGTAGCACTAGGAAAAGAGGTTTTATTTTGTAAACAATCATTTGTGACCTCAGACATTCTCTGATTAATATTTTACTAAGCTCACAGCAGATACTTCCAAGATTATGTACGAAGGGTGGTGCATGTTGAGATTTAAATTGGCATAAAGCTGCATACTTTGTCTAGCTCTGTTTGATTTAGTTTTTTAATATAGTGTGCCAATTTTGTGACTATAATTGTGAAAGTCCTGTCGAAATGAAAAATTATGTCTGCCCACAAATTAAAAAATTATGTATAAAATAAAGTGTGAATAAATCTCATACCAAATGTCAGACTTTTACATGTGAATGGTTTTCTCCAAGAACATATAAAAGTCAATAAAATCCTCTTAATTTTCACATATTACATGTTGGGATCTTTTTTTTTAATGAACTTGTGCTAAGAATGACCCTATCACTTTTGCAGAATAGCTTGTTGCAAAGGATTAAAGGAGGTGAGGAAGTTAGCCAGTGTCTGGGGGGAAATCCCTCAATACTGAGGCAATGGCTACAGTGTAGCCTCTAGGCAGGGTCATGCCTGGTGTGTGCTGAGAGTAGCAGAGACCACTGTGGCTGGAGCAGATGAGAGGGAGAGCTTGGTGGGACAAGAGAGGTCACGGGGCTAGATCAGTAGGGTGTTGGAGGCTATTACAAGGACCTTGGATTTTACTCTAAGTGAGATGGGATCTGCTGGAGGCTTTTGAGCAGAGGATGGGCATGCTCTATCTGACTTATATTTCAAATATAGCAGTAAAAGTAGGGAGAATAAACAGAATCTGAATGTATTTTGATTGCAAAGCCAACATGATTTCCTGAAGAATTGATTGTGGAGTGTGAATGAAGGAGAAGAATCAAAAGTGACTTAAGTTTTTGGCCTGAGCAGCCATAAAGATGGGGAAGGCTGTAGGTGGAACAGATTTAGGGGAGTGAAGATCAGGACTCCTGTTTTGCTCATGTTGAGTTTGAGACATCATCACTTCTTGGCCTTTTGACTAAGATCAAATGTGGAGTTTGAAATGTCTCTGCACATACCCAGGTAGAGATGTCAGGTCAGCATCTTCTGACTCATTGGTAATGTGAATCTGCGCTTCAGGAGAGCAGTCTAGCCTGGAAATACACATTTGCAAATTGTCCTCATGTAGAATTTAGAGTGAGGCTAGATGAGCTCAACAGGGAGTGAATGCAGATGGAGAAGACCAAGGTAAGGAGGAACCGGCACAGGAGACCATGAAACTACCAGGGAAATAGGCACTCAAGGAAGTGGGATGTCAGCAAAGCCAAGTGAACAAAAGATTAATAGAGGCAACCTAGCAACAACAAAATTTAAAAATTAGCTAGGTATAGTAGTACGTGCCTGCAGTCCCAGCTACTCAGAGCTGAGGCGTGAGGATCGCTGGAGCCCAGGAGTTGGAGGCTACAGTGAGCTACAATTACACTCCATCCTGGGTAACAGAACAAGACCTGTCTCTAAAAAAATAAAATACTTTTTTAAAAAATATTTTTAAAAAATATTTTTAAAAAATGAGTAGAGGTCACCTGTGTCAAATGCTGTCAAAAAGATTGGGTAAGATGAGGTCTGAAAACAGGTGATTAATTTAGCAGCATGGTGGTCACTGGCAACCTTTGATAAGAACATCCATTATTAACCTAGTTTATGAAATATTACTTTATTTTAGCAATTCTTGCTCAGTTTGTGAAATCCTTTTACTAAACCCCTATAGTAGAATGAATCATATTATTTTGCCCCACTATTCATCTTCATTGGCAATATTCAAAGCTTCCAAAATCAGTTTCCATTCATTGGGTATGAGTCTGGTGAATATTACACAAACCAACTCCTTTTCGATTATAGTATATTTAAGTCTGGTTCAGAAAGTGTTCCATGCAATAGGCATTCCTACCACTTTTTAAAAGCTTCATGGAACCATTTGCTCTCCTCCAAACTAGCACTTGATAGAACCTGCTTCTTTTCTCTTATTTTCCACAACTGCCTGTGGAAGACCCTTTTTTTCCAGTTTCACGTGTAATTTTGTTTTAATTTAGGATCTTTAAGATGGACAGCTCCCCTCCAGTAATTAGGAGAGAAACAAGATGGAAATAAAGATTGTATTATTTACAAGCCCTGGGAGTACACAGAACACCTGGAGGCCACACGCAGGAGGCTGGGGGCACAGGCAGGGAGAGAGGGAGGGACCTGTGGGCCAACACCTTTATTGGGGTCCAGGGCATTATTTAAACAGGTCTCCCCAAGGATTGTTTTAATCAGTGGGCTTAAAACAGACACAAGTCCTAGGAGGTCAGGCAGTGACTGAGAGGAGGTCACTGTGATATATCTGCACAGTCCATGTGGGCTGTGAGGGTCAGCAGGGCCAGGCAAGCCGGCTGCATCTGTCCCATAGGGAAGTGGTCACCAGGGAGCAAGCGTTGTGTAAGGCAGACATCTGGATCGGCCTCACTGCAGACCTGGGAGCACAGGAGAAGAGTAGGACTGGCAACCATGGCAAGTGTGACTGAGCCCTGCTTCTGGCATGAGAAAGTCCAAAGCTATATTTCAAATGGATGCCAAAGAAAAATAAAATGATAAGAATTCATTATAATCCACCCCTTGGTGCCTCGGCACATACTTTAAATATAAAGCAGTTGTAGTCCAAGTGGTGGAATCTACTGATGTAGGGAAAGTGTGGCTGTGGTGATTGTGTCGGAGATGCAAGGGGCGAGACCGGCGGAAAGCTGGGGGGCAGTGACAGGAAGAGAATGAGGGAGTGGGTGGTCCTCTCCCAGTGGGTCAGGGGTTGAATGATGTGGGGCAGGTGCCTCCTGGGGAACGTAATCATCTCCATTAATTTTAGTAACCTGTATCAGAGTTCCCTTAAGGTATGGAAGTGTAGAATTATGCATTTGGCCAGAGAGCAGGAAATATACCAGGATCTGGGCTAAGCAGACAGTTCAGGAAGAAAAGTAAAAAATGTTCTGTGTCCATTTGTCTCAGGAGAGACAATCCTTGGGTTTATGCATCCATGGCTAGAGGTTTCGTGTACAGAGTGAAGTCATCTCCAATGTGGAGGTCTTAGGTTGCAGCGATGTAAGGTGATGTCTTCTCCAGCAGTGAGAGTTTGGGCCAGGACAATGTCATCTGGGATGTGAGGCTACAGTGTCCTTTTCAAGGGGCAGCCACTCAACTTGACGTGGGCCTCAGTATTTGTCATAACTGGTTGAAACGGTGGTCTCCTGGAGGGTTTGGGGGTCCAATTGCACACCAGTGAAAGCACCCAACCCAGTAGAATAAGACCAACAACCAACAGAGTAGCGTGCAGCTACACCCGACAGGGTTTGTTCTGGGTGGAAGTTTAGGTGAAATGAGTCCCCTGTCAGATGACAGGCCTGTCTGGCCTGTGGGACAATGTGTGGTAATGAGTCTCATGAGCGTATGTGCCCCAAGCTGGCCTCACCCTTGTGGGATGGGGGCAAGATCAAAACTTTAGGTTAAGGCCTGGGGCAAACTAGAGAACTTGAGGAGTTTATTTATTGTGTTGGAATTTGAAAAGGAGTTGTTTGAGGATATCAGTATGTCTTTTAGTTAAACCAGCTATTTCGGACCCAACAGGAACATGAAAATTCTAATGAGGGCCTCTTCCAAGAGTCCAGCATGGTTTGTTTTAAGAAGTGAAATGTGTGACATGACAACTATTACTATGTAATATCTACAACTCTGAAGGAAACAGAGTGTCCAAGCAGGGCCTTGCATTAAAGCCTTAGTATCTGTGGAGACATGTGTGATTTTGATTCATACTTTGAATGTCTGTGAAGCAAGAAATTCACAGAGTATTTTAATCTTGATGGGGAAAACTTTTAGACTAATGGCCTAATGGTTTTTAATAAATGTGAAGATGAGACCATTTATTGACCAGGGCATCCAGAGCTAAGAGGACTGCCTACAGTTGGATCGAGCATGTTGTTTCTTGGATCCTGTCCTTTATTAGGACATCCTGGCTAAGCGATGGAAAGCAGGCACATTCCCCCAAGCGCCATCACGCATGATGGCCAACTGCCATTCGAATAGTCTATCAACACCCATTACTGTTCATTCGGTTAATCCCAAGCAGCTCCCCAAGTAGTCAAGGGGTCGTGGGGAGAGGTGACCTCCTCTAGCACCCAGATTGGCTCCATCCTGTCTTGGGGAGGCCCCGGTAGCCATGCGAGCTTGTGGGGTGCTGTGTCCATGACCCAGAGCATAATGGGCAGCTGGGTGTGGAGGTTCAAAGGCTCGGGGTCTGCGAGAGCCTCTCTTTCCAAGAGAGCCCAGTAGGTATCCTGTCGTTTGTTGTTTTAAGGGCATGTAGCATGAGGCCAAGAGGGGCAATATCTTGCATCAGAAGCCCTGGGGCAACTAATTGCCAACAGAAGTGGTCCAGAGACTCCAGGAAGCGTCACAAATGGTGGCCAAAGTGAAGGTTTTTTGAGAGCACTAACAGAAGTGCCTGTTGACTTTAATTTGTAAGTAAAATTTGTAAATGAGGATTATGTTGCTGCCAGAACCCAAAAAGTATTACGGGATAGTGAATTCACATCCTTAATGAGTGTGTCAGGTGAGTCTCCTTGGGAGAGGATGTTATTGATGTAATGTCCTACCTCTGGTCCTGGAGAAGGTGGGTGCCATTAAGATCTTGTCTGCTAAGATTGCGTGTGATGACGAACTGTTGAGGTCCTCATGGGTAGCCTGGAAAGGGTATTGTGTCGCTTCAGAGGTGGAGACAGACTGCAGCTTTGAAAGTCTATGGCACTGAACAGAACAGGCTAGCCAAGTCTGTAAGCACAAAATACTTACCAGTTGTTGATTGAATAGAATCAGCAATGTTAATATTCCGTTAAGTATGGGGCCTTGATGGATAGGACCGTCCATCAAGGATGGTCCTAGTGATCCTAGCATTCGGTTGTAGTGATCCGTCATTAGACACCCTTTATATGGCTCTCTAGGGGTTTTGTGGTCAGATTTGCGAGTAGGCAAAATTGGGCTGTTAAATGGAGAAGGAGTGGGGATAATCACCCCTTTATTAATTAGGTCTTAGGTAATAGGTTTTCATCCTTAAAGACTCCGCTTTGATTTCCACTGGACCATATTAACAATCTTAAGTTGGGGGTCATGGGTCCCATTTTATTAAGCCCATTATGTAAGTGCCCAAAACTGTATGTATTGTGTCAGAGTAGCTATGTCCAACATGGACTATTTTACAGAAATGGCTCCTGACTGTGGGAAATTTAGGCAAGGCTACAGTTAAAGTGAGGCACACTCATTTTCTTAATATTTTGCATATTTAGTTACTTTCTCAAGATTATAGGGGCAGAGTGTTTAAATTTAGTAGGTTCCCCTGACAATTTGAGTCCCAGTACTAATGAAATCTATGAATTTTTGTTAATTAGTGCAGTTTAGCAAAAGTTATAAATTGGAACCTATGTTGTAGAAGCACGAAGGCCAGCCAGTGTCCTTATCTTTTTGTTATATAAATTCTTTGGTATATAAGTTAGTATATGAATTTGGGATTTCTTATGGAATCAAATTATGGAAAATATATACATAATCCATAATATGTTAAAAATATATAATTAATGATCTTTTATTTCCCCTGTGTCTAGGGGCTTCTTCATAAATCAATATGTAATCTAGGGCTAGCATTATGTTTGTTCCGTTTGCTCAGTACTTAGAGTTTAAAGTTCCTCTTTTCTTTTTCTTCTTGGCCTTGTAGTGGCCTAAAGTGGCCTTCCCCCTTTTCTTTTTTTCTTCCTTAGGCTTTTAGCCACCCGAAGCTGAGGCTTTTAGTTACTGTCTCCAGTTAATAAGAGGAAAAGAAGGAAAAAGGAGGGAGCCCAGTGCCTCCAGGGAGTAGCCTCCCTCTGCTACAGGCCTGGCACAAGATAATCAATCACTTATTTTCTCCCTTTTTTTATTTAAGTAAAATCTTTAGAATGGCTTGTATCTCTAGGTGGCGAAAGAGTTTCTTTTTTCCATTTCTGTGGATGTTTACCTGACAAGCTCCTGGTGGTATCCAGTAGCCCCTGTTGTTTGGACCTTTCAGATTGTTACTGGAGAAAAACCGGTGGGGGGTGGTGACCTCCGTGTTTGCCAACCGCTTAGGCAGCCTCTTCCTGTTCCAGGATGTCCCAGTCGACCTCCGAGGGGTCGGAGGACTGCAGCAAGGAATGCAGCAACAAAGGAGCCACCAGCCCAGAGGTTGCCACATCTGTGTGGGGACTTGGCTGCCCAAGCAGGGGTCACCCCACGGGCCAGGCTCTGCAGTCAGCACCGATGTCCCAACTGCAGACACTGCCAGTCTGAGGGTCTGAACGGGGGTCGGGGGGAGGGGCGACAGAGAATCATCACAGCTTCCCTGGCACACATACTGTCGCTAGCTGGGACAGGAAAGGAAGCAGTCAATGCACCATGGCACCCCCTGGGGAAAAGGGATGGGGAATGTCACACCTCACTCTAGGGAAGGGTAGAATGCACTATGTGGGGGTTCCAGAGACACACCAGACCTTGGCCTAGACCAGGAATCCCTCTTTGGAGCGGGCGGATGGCTTTGGGAGCACCTTAAGCGTCCCCAGCAAGTAACAGTTTAGGGTGGGCAGCCTGGCAGCACTCTGCAGGTGTGACAAAGCGGCACAAAGCTGCTGAATTGCTGCGAACAGTACCCCCTCATCGGAGGTTGCCCATGGCAACAGGATGTTAATGAGCCACAGCTGCTCAAAGATACCTGTGCTTTTCTCTTTTTTCGAGAGGCACTCCCCATCCTACCAACTACAGCAATTGCTTTAATTTAGGATCTTTAAGATGGAGAACCCCCCTCCAGTGATTAGGAGAGAAACAAGATGGAAATAAAGATTGTATTACTTACAGGGAGGCCACCCACAGGAAGTCAGGGAGCACAGGGAGAGAGGCAGGGACCTGTGGGGGCCAACACCTTTGTTGGGGTCCAGGGCATTATCCAAACAGGTCTCCCCCTGGGGATTTTAATCAGTGGACTTAAAGCAGGCACGAGTTCCAGGAGGTCATGCAGTGACAGACAGGAGGTCACTGTCGCATATCTGCACAGTCCGTGTGGGCTGTGAGGGTCAGCAGGGCCAGGCAAGCCGGCTGCATCTGTCCCATAGGGAAGTGGTCACCAGAGAGCAAGAGTTGCATAAGGCAGACATCTCGATCAGCCTCACTCAGGACCTGGGGGCACAGGGGGAGAGTAGGACTGGAAACCATGTCAAGGTGACTGAACCCTGCTTCTGGCATGAGAAAGTCCAACTTACATTTCAAATGGATGCTGACTCAACGGGAGGAAGAGAGGGAGGGAGGAAGTAAAAGGAGAGGGTGAGAGAAGGAAGGAAAAGAGAAAGTAGAGACTGTCCGTTCTAGTGGAAGATAACATCGGACTCTCAGGAAGCAGGGCCGTGTCTTATTCATACTATATATTTTTGATGCAAGTTCTAGAAATCCTTATAAATTAATATGATATGCCTAGAGAAGCTTAGTAAAAACGATTCTAAAGGAGGACAATAAACATATATAGAAATATGTCCAACGTTAGAAAATGTAGGGGCCAAGGGAAAACTTCCCCTTCGCCCCCGGAAGGTTTGCTGAAAATCACTGACAAAAAATTTGGGCAGGCCAGGTGCGGTGGCTCACGCCTGTAATCCCAGCACTCTGGGAGGCAGAGGCAGGCGGATTGTTTGAGCTCAGGAGTTCAAGACCAGCCTGAGCAAGAGCGAGACCCCGTCTCTACTAAAAAAATAGAAAGAAATTAATCGGACAACTAAAAATACATAGAAAAAATTAGCCGGGCATGGTGGCACATGCCTGAAGTCCCAACTACTCAGGAGGCTGAGGCAGGAGGATCTCTTGAGCCCAGGAGTTTGAGGTTGCTGTGAGCTAGGCTGATGTCATGGCACTCACTCTAGCCAGGGCAACAGCGTGAGACTCTGTCTCAAAAAAAAAAAAAAAAAAAAATTTGGGCAGATGAATAGGAGAAAAAGCATACAAATTTGAGCATAGTTTTACATTACACGGGACCCTTCAGAATGAAGACCCAAAGATACAGGGGAAATTGTCCATTTTTATGCTTAGGTTCAACAAAGTATGGACAGCTGTGTAGAACTATGATTGGATAAAAAAGGTATGATCCAATGTTGATAGACTGAGTGGGGAATCCAGCAAGGCCTGTCCGAATTCTTCTTGGCCTCTCTGAGCAGTGTTCCTTCCTTCCGAATGTGGGGCAGGACCTTCTCTGGAGTGGGGGGTCTTATAACCTACAGTCAATCAAGGTAGGACAGATAGTTTATGACCAGTTTTTACACCGTAAGACGGGGGAAAGTCACAGTAATATTTTTAGGTTTTAAGGCTGGCTTTGGGGAAAAGGGGTTCTGGTTTCTGTGACCCACCTTAGGGAAGAGGGATTCCAGTTTCTGTGGCTAGCCTCGGGGGACGATGAACGGCCAGAGACAGGAGAGAAGGAGGTCAGAGAAAAAACTTTTGCTTCTGAGGCTTCATTTTGGGGTATCCTTTTCTAAGCCCAACAATGTGATTAACAAAGTACTAAAAAGTTCTCAACTGACTTCAAACTGAGACTTTTTCCAGAGTTCCATTACCACTAAAAATGAAAATCACTTGAATTTTTTGCAAAACAGGCCTTCCATCCCAGGGAGTAAAATTTCATCTATTATATTAATATGTTCACACTTATGATCACAGTGTTAATAAGTTATTAGCTTAGGGCAGATACTCCTGGCCCCAGTAAATTGTTAACTCTCTAGCAATGTACAAGGTAAAGAATGCTGTAGAAATCATTGGCCTGGGTTCCGGCTCTGACTGCTGACCTCAAGGTTGTAAGAACCACATGAGTAAATGTGAAAACACCTTGGAAAATGTGAAAATAAGTGGTGTGATTCATGATCAGGTCACTCCCCAAGTTTTCTGAACCTGATCATAAAGATTCTAAGGGCCATAGAGGCAAAAGCCATCGTGCTTGTGATACCACTCGCTGAGATCAACACCTGAATCTCTGGAATCTCCTGCTCTCTCCTGCCCCTGCTTTTGGCAGTGGCAGTCAGGTGGGCCTCCCCAGGTGTCATGGAGAAACATTTGTCTCCAGTAGAAGAGACACAGAAGAATCATTAAATCAGCAGTTAAATCAGGGGAGAAGGTGGGGCTGGGGTGGGGAGGGAATAAGGTCACCACTGTTTTTCTTTTGAGCGTATAAAAGCTTTCAGGGACTTTTACTGTTTCAACTTAATACCAAATTTCAATTCTTAGCTTTATGATACCAGTTCTTAAATTTTTCTGTTTACATAAGCAATGCTCATAATCAGAATGAAAACTAGTATCCCAAGAACAAGAAGCCATATAACAAATGCTGCCACCACCTTCTGAATCCATCCTAGCGTGAGCATGGATGTAACTCCTGGGAGAAATGTTCTGTAGCGGCTTCCAGCAAGTCCAGAATTTGAAAAGTGTGAAAGTGGTTAGAGTGGTTCTTGCATCATTTCGAATTCACCCCTCCAACACAACAAAGCAGGGATTGTGTGTGCTGCTTTTGGGCAGTTTGCTGAGAGCTGGGCAGCCTATGGGCCAGAGGAGGGGTTGTATAATTGTATAAAAGGTTCCGTGTGGGCGTAATGATGCGTGGAGTCTGATTTCTGGGCAGATTAGACTCCTCTGAGCCAAATTCAGTGTCTGCTCCACCTTATGTTTGAGCCATAGCGCCATGGACAGCAGGCTCTGACGGTCAGGCGGTTAGAACCGATGGGGACCAGCAGCTCCGCAGCTCCTCAGCCGTCCCACCTGCCTACCAAGCCAAGGCTTGCTCCAGCTCGTGCCCCCTGTGGGGTGGCAAAGGCAGAGGCAGTTTCTTGTGCTCTCCACAGACCTGGCATGCCTGGTCCTGCCCGGAGCTCGGCACTGCTGAAAATGCAAACCCCACAAAACAGCTTCTAGGAGAGTTGCCAGGAAGCATTCACAATTGTGAAACAACTGCCTCCTTGTTCGGGAATCTCATTTAAATGTTGCCAAACCAATTTCATGTCTCTCCTACAGAAACTCTGATTTTGAAGGAAATCAGATTCATCTTGATTTATTTGGCTAAATAATTATTTGGCCAAATTTGATTATTTGGTTAAATGATAAGTTTTTCAAATAACTTCTAATATTAAAACCCTGTGGCCTTTTCTACTTAATTGTCTAAGGATATCCACTGCACGTCTCTTCCTAACCCTGTGTCTTTCTCCTCCCCCCATTTTTCCACCTGGGAGGGTATATAATCTCCCGCTTTCTAAACCCATTCTGAAATTTCCCTTGCTTGGCACTGCTCAAAATAAATGTAACTCTGGCTCTCGGTCTTTCCAAGTCATCTATAAAAAAGAAATGGTTTATGTATGTTGTTAGGAGTTATTTCTTAATTCATTTAGGGAAAAATGCTGATCTTCCTTTGTGATTAATAAAATTTGTTTTTATTTCTTTTACTGCATATGAGTTTTCAAATATCCATTTTTTAAGGACAGTATCTTTGTTTAAGGTTCCATTGTTATTTTTTTTTAAATGCCTTTGCAACATTTCGTATATGGCAAATCCTAAGAGGTAAAAAAAAAAAAAAAAGAATTTCCAGCCCTCTGTCCCAGGGCCTTACAAGGCGGGGGCGGGGCAGTGGTGGCATGCTGTGCCCAGCGCTACGCATGCAGGAGTCTCAGCTCTGTTCTTTGCCTGGAGGTTGTTTACAGTTAAACACCTACAGTATCTGAAATATTAGATATTGAAATGCATAAAAGGTAGTCTTGAAAATTCCACAACTCTGTTCTGATACATGGGTAAACTTTTATTTGTATACCAAAGGGAAAACCAATATTCACTTAAGGCTGCTGAATTCATATTTCTAAGAGCAAAGATGTTTAATTTACTATCCACCTTTAAAAGGCTTCATATAAAATATAGCTAGGAATATACATAAAGAATTCAGATTATAAAACTCTCCAGGAAATCAATGGTCATAATAATATTGGAACGACAGTTAAAAAAAAAAAAATCTTCTAGGATTCCTAACTGTAGTTTACTTAAAAGTACAGATAATCAGTACCAACTTTATATATCAAGTTGTAATAGGCAATTGTAAGCAAACCGTATCAATCTGGATAACTTTTAAAACTGAATCTGAAGTTGTTATGAGCTGTATAAAAATTGATATTATTCTTCCAGTTCTCCCAAAAGCTCTACAAAATCAGTGATATACCATTTGGCATTGTCCTTTACTTGTTGTCTGATCACATTTCCTCCAAATCCAATGAAAACATCCTAAAAAGGGGGCAAAAAAAAAAAAGAGGGAAATAATTTTTTTAAAAAAGATGCAGTAGCAATCCAAGGCAGTAAGTGTTGTCTGAAAGAATAAACTGTTCCTGCGGAGAGGTGAGGCCAGCCTCGCCGAGTGTGCCTCCCCTGAGCTCACTGTGATAAGAAGGCGCCTCCTCGCCTCCTCCTGCACCCCCCGCGCTCCCTCGTGCATCGGCAAGTGCACCGCTGCTACGGATCCATTCGGCTGGACAACGTGGGGGCTTTGGGAGAAGGGTAAGATGTGGTCCTTGCCCTCTTCAAACCAAGACAAATGCTTACAACAATGAAAGTCACATCAGTAGGTAAATGTTTGACTTCTACACTGGAAGGCAATCACATTGCTGCCAGGTAATTTCAAAGACGGGAAGATCAAAGAGAAGTCTGCAATGCAGCGAAAACCCCCGTGAACCTTGGATCAGGCCCCAACCTGGCTTCTCCGCAATGGTGCCTTTAACAAACCTCAGGCACCTCCCAACCAGGGAGGCAAAGAGAGTCAGTATGTGCCCAAGAAATGGTTGGGGTTTTATTATTCGAGGCTGAAGGAGACCTGTTGGCAGCACTCTACTTTTCATAGTTAAAATCATTTATAGTTGTATCATTTCATTAATTCTATTAACTGATACCCTCTTTTAGTCAAGGTTTTTTTAAAATTCTTTTTCTTTTTTTTCTTTCTAAGATTCTTTTTTCCAAATAAGTCAATGATCTTTTAAAATGCTATTTTCTCTTTTTTGGCCAGGATATAGACACAGTACTGGATACACTAATTTGGAAGTGCAAAATTCTCTTACTTGCCCTTTCCCTTCCCTTTTATTTTCATATCACACAAGGGGAAAACGGTAACAACTAGATTCTTACCTTGAATTTGCTTCCTAGAGGGTCTTTCTGCCTCTGTGGCAGCCCTTTGTGCATGCTAGCACCAAATCAGCTGTCCTAACACACTGACTCATTCCTTCTCTGTCCAGAAGCCTTCAAGGACTTCCCGTGACCTAAAGATAACACCAAAGTGCCACTGCCCGGCAGGTGAGGTCTTCAGCGTTTGCTGAAGGGAAGCCCCACTCCTGCCCGTCCTTGCCACGGACCAGCCCGCGACTGTGCCCACCGCGTCCCCACTAGCTCAGCTGCCTCCCCTCCCAGGGGAGCTTCCTCCCCTAGGTCCCGCCAGGCCTTCACATGGGGGCTGCTAATCTGCCTTTAGGTCACAGATCCCTCCCTGCACACCTGCATGCTCACCACTTTCTCTTGGTTCAGTCAGACTGTCACCTTTGACCGGTAGGGTCGTCTGGAATTTATAATTTTGTCATTTCTTGACAATGAGATTGGGAGCTTCCTGAGGAGTCTCTTCGTTTCACTTCTGTGTAAGCCTCATTAAACAAGCCCAGTGTTCATTACTTAGTCAACCCCAATGTGGCTCACAAACATCTGAGCATGGGCTATCTTGAACCTATTCAAATAATGTTAAAAGGATCCAAAAAGATTCTTTTTAACTACTCTTGATTCATCATTTACAAAGACTATCACTATTTTTAGGTCTCAGGAAACTAAGTGGTAAAAAGTTCAGGATTATATTTTTGGTGCAGTTTTCCTTAAGTTAGAATGCATGATAAAGGCAAAGCCTGATGTAAAATGGAAATATTTGATATTTTAGACACTCACTATAGAGCATTTGCTTCCTGCATTGATTTTAACATGCTTAGAAATAAAACCCCTGTTAGTCTCAGAAAACAACATTAATTCCAAAGAATAAAATGCTCTGATACCTTACAGGTAAGGCTTCCCCATCAGTAAAAAGAAGATAATACTTTACTTCACAGGAGATTAAATGAGTTAATGTATGAGGAAATAAAAAATATAAAATATAAAATGACATTACAATCTTGGTTATAATTATTAGAGTTATTCGTGGGATGCAGTGGCTCGCACCTGTAATCCTAGCACTCTGGGAGGCTGAGGCAGGAGGATCGCTTGAGCTCAGGAGTTTGAGACCAGCCTGAGCAAGAGCAAGACCTCATCTCTACCAGGAAAATGGGAAAAACTAGCAAGGTGTGGTGGTGCGCCTATAGTCCCAGCTACTTGGGAGGCTGAGGCAGGAGGATCGCTTGAGCCCAGGAGTCTGAGGTTGCGGTGAGCTGTGATGATGCCACTGCACTCTACCCGGGATGACAGAGTGAGACTCTGTCTCAAAAAAAGAAAAATAAATAAGGTTTAAGGTATTATTTGGGGAAAAATGCCAACCTTACTGAGCACACGCTTGGGCTAAAAGGCAGTGGCCATACATAGGGACAGGGGTACATTAAAAGTTTTAAAAGGTTTTTTAGTTCCTTATTCATAACTTTTCTTGGGTTTGCAAAAAGTCAGCTGACATAATGAGAATTAATTTGTTTTAGTTGTTTTGTTTTTCTATTTTATAATGACACTTAGTTATTTTTGGTTAACTCCTGTTGTAAATCTCTTGTAGTTCTAAATCAGCTATCTAAAACAAAAATACAACCTGAAAAAAAATTAGTATGATTAATACATACAGCAGGAGGACAGGCTTCCATGTCTGTGGCTCCATCTCCTATCATGATTATTTTCTTAAAATGAAATTTTTCTTTTAAAAATTTAATAACTTTTCCTTTTCCACCAGATTCAGCTGTTGGTTGTGTCTCATCAAAACCTGCATATTCACCTTAAAAGAGCAGATAAAACAATGTCAAAGATCCACAGAAGTATATTACAAGGGTCAGCTTTTTGCATAGATGATATCCTCAGTTAAATGTCACTGAAAAGGCTAAAAATGGCCTTCAGTAACATCACACAACATAGGAATTCCATACCTATTCCTGGGAATACACAAGCTTTGCTTTTAAATTACAAACACCTAGGTCATAAACACCTTGGAGTGAATTAGTTGTATCCTCTAAGCTCCAGAGTAGTAATTCTCAAACCTCGTTGAGGTGGCAGAACACCATAAAATAGTAATATATTAAATTTAAAATGTTAGTATATAATTTCACCTAACAGGAAATTCCAACTTATTTTCAATCAATTATTTCTATTCTTACAGTAATTACCACATTCATTCTCAACTTCATTTTTCAATGATCTCTATCTATAGACCCTTCAAAAATGTTCTATTAAAACATTTTTAAAATGTTAGTATTATATGGTTTTAAGAATGATCAGCCACTCCTGACATAAGTGGAGACCTCTTGAAACATAAAACTCCAGCTGTGGCTTTGCTGCGGTCCAGAGAGGGGCCAGGAGGTTTCCCCAAGGGCAGATACAGAGCAATAATCCACTAACAAAACTCTCCTTCCTGAGTCTATATTGCTTCAAATGCATAACCGCTCTCATAAAATTGAAATATAACACATAACAAAATAAGTCATGTAGGATGCATAGGAATTAACATTTTACTAAAAGCAGACATTTATATACAGATAGGCGATGCTATGGATACTAAAGCTGGACAGATACTGACCTAAGTCTACTTGGCAGAGAAGGCTACCAAGGAGCAAAAGACATCAGTCAAGAAAATCATTCATCGCAATATTTAACTCTCATGCCACCCTGCTTAAGCTGCAATCCGACACACATTACCCAGGATACTGAATAATGGAACTGATGAGAAAGGAAACATGTTACCATTAAAGTCTTACCATTAAAGTAGAATTTCAGCCTATTGGCAAATACATTGGTTGCTGGTATATTGAGCTTTGAAGCAACATGCTCTACAATACTCCTAAAGCCACCAGATATTAGGAAGACCTGAACATTTCGCTCTTGTAAGCGACTCACCAGCTCCCTGAAAAAATAAAATATAAAATACCAAATATTGATCAATAGAGAAAAAAGAGATTGAGTAAAAGAGAAAAAAATGAAACATGAATAGGAAACTGAAATATATTTTTTTCTCCTGAATGCACCTGCCTGAGGTACATCTGACAAGGTATACGGTCTGGGGAATTAATGTTTTACATACGTTTTTCTAAATGCACTTAGAAATTAATGGGTGGGGTGTGATTGCTCTAGGAAACCACTCTACAACCATGGACCCAGAAAAACACAAGATGAAGAAACACAAGGAAAGCCTGGGCTCTCCCTGGGGAGAGAGGGAGGGCAGACACGCAGGACCTAACAACCAGCCAGGCAAGACCTTATGTAAGTGCCAAAAGAACCACACCGAGGGAGCTCTAAACTAATAGTCAGAAACTCTCAGGAGGATGTGCTGATAGAGAGACAGTGTACCCAGAACCGAGCCTCCTCTTACCTTATGCCTGGGGTCAGGTGTGGGGGGTGCTCTGCTATGAGCCTTTGCACCTGTTCCCTGGAGGGCTGGATCAGCGCTAAGCGCTCTGTGAGAGCAGCTTTGAAAGGCACTGCCCCACCCATGGCTCGCCGCGTCCTAGGAGTAAGACCCAACAGTCAGGCCAGCCATGTCAGCTGTGCTCACAGTTCACACGCCCTGCTGCCCTAGGTCTTTATCTACTATGAGGAAGGTGCTGCCCAGAGCCCACTGTACAACAGACAGGCTATGTCAGAGTAAACTTCTGAAAGTTTGTTTGAGAATTACATTAATATTTTGGTGCCATGTGCTTTGTATCCACAAATACACCATCCAGTGATCTGAGAAAACCACACATCCTATCCATAGGTACCTTTCTTGAAAGCTGTGAGCTTTTGTAAACCAAGAAAGAAACCAAAGACTGGACACTCTTGCATCGAATGCAGCTGAAAATGAAATGGTCCATGACCCGGTGGCTGGGGCTGCAGAGGGAGGTGCCACAGCTGCAAAGTTGGGGGGCAGGAGGGAGGGAGGGGCTCTGACCCAGGATCCACTGAGAGACTCAACCAGAACCAGCTTTCCAGTGAACCGCGAAGGCCACATTCCCAACCATGACACATGCCGGACACCGAGGCCCCAAGGCCATCTTCTTGGTTAATTATGGTCATTTCCCTGACCAAGTTAAGAGCATGTCTTATCCATATTTGTTGGCCATAAATGTTTATATAAATGGATAAATGGAAAATGTAAACACCAAATTCAGTTCTAAATGATGGAAGAAAATGCCTAGTGCCCACGTTTCATAGCCAGGGACTAAAATCCAGGAATTGTGGCTCTGGTCTAACATTTCATCTAAAACAGTCACTCCTTTGAAAATCTTTTATCATTTCACAAAGTCAATAAATATTGTCCCTACATTTCTGACACAGCATCCTCAACTCCACAGATTTTGGCCAGTTCATCGATTCCTTCTTCTCTGATAACTGTGCTGTCAACATCAAAACAGACTGCATCTGCCGAACAGAAAAGTGTCCTCAACTCTGAGTGGGAGACCATCCTTGGAAGAATTTTCCTCCTGCAAGAGAAAAAGATAAATGTATTGAAGGACATAAAATATAATTATAGAAAGATTCAACTTTGCCTACTAAAACCAATCTACTTTAATTTGTTTTAAAGTCAGTGCAGCCCACATGAGCATGTACTCACAGATTCATTCATTTCTTAACACATTAGCGCCTTCTAAATGTCAGGCTCTGGGATTATAAAAACGAATGGGACCCAAACTCTGCCTTCAGGAGTTTAGTCTAGTAAAGATATGAACTGGTAAACATATTTGATGTTGAACCAGTATTCAATTATTTTTGACCTAGTAATTATAGCAAAAAGGCAAGTGTTAAAGCACAGATGTGCGTACAGCACGGTGGCACAAGTAGAAAATGTTTAATCTTGTCTATGAAACAGGGCTTCAAAGAGACACCGGCATTTGAGCTGAATCTCGACAGGTGAGCAGCCCTCTGAGTGGGTTGTCAAAGGGCAGGGCATCAATTTGGTGTTTGCTGGGAGTAGAGGGGACGAAGGTGGAGTTAAGGAGAGAGGGTTGTGATAGCAGAGGGAAGAGCATGAGCGAAAACAAGCAGGAAGAATGAGCAGATGACCTGCTGGAAGCTACCCAAGGGCTTGGCCCCGCTGGCAGTGCACAAGGAGTTCAGACCAAGCGGAGCCCAGGGCCAGGCGAAGGAGTTTAGATTTTAACTTCTAGGTAATGGAAAACCTTGACAGGCTTTAAGTCTCAGAAGAGAGGTTAGGGCTAAATATACACATTGGTTAGTCGCCAGTGTAGAGGTGATAGCCGAAGACATGGCCTGATAACACCCGCCAGGGAGACAGAGAGAGGGAGAAAAGAAGAAGGCTAAGGACGGAGCCCACAGGACCACCTCTGTGTCACGAGCCTGGGGAGGGGACTGAGAAGGAGAGGTCAAAGGAAGAAACTCAGGAAGGAATACTGCTGCAGAAGCTAAGGAGGTCAGAATTGCTAAAAGAGCTTGGGTTTTTTTATTTTTTAAGAAAATGATTAGACTAGCATCGGGGTGAAAGGGATGCTAAAGTTTGCCCAGAACAACCTCTCATCAAAGAGACTAATGTGTCATGTACAGGGCCACGCAGATGATGCAAATAATCTACATTTACAATAGACTGTGGCTAAAAACAGACTCAAAGGAGCCAGTCAACCGATTCCCAGTCAATGCATTTGGCAGAATAGTCCGATTCAAAGTTGACTTGTGGGGTTGGGGGCGGGGGGAATATTTTAAGCCAGGGCTCACCAAGCCATGGCCTGTAGGCCAAATCCAGGCTGTCACCTGTTTTTGTATGGCCCACGAGGTAAGAATGATTTTTACATTTTAAAAAGTTGGGGGAAAAAATAGAATAATATTTGGTGACATGTTAAAAATTATATGAGGCCGGGCACGGTGGCTCACGTCTGTAATCCTAGCACTCTGGGAGGCCGAGGCGGGCGGATTGTTTGAGCTCAGGAGTTCGAAACCAGCCTGAGGAAGAGCGAGACCCCGTCTCCTACCAAAAATAGAAAGAAATTAATTGGACAACTAAAAATATATAGAAAAAATTAGCCAGGCATGGTGGCTCATGCCTGTAGTCCCAGCTACTCGGGAGGCTGAGACAGTAGGATCGCTTGAGCCCAGGAGTTTGAGGTTGCTGTGAGCTAGGCTGACGCCACGGCACTCACTCTAGCCAGGGCAACAGAGTGAGACTCTGTCTCAAAAAAAAAAAAAAAAAAAAAAAAATCTCAGATGCTCAGTGCAGAGATAAGTAGGTCAGCAAATAATCAACAGCTATTGGCAAAATTAATGCATCAATAAAAATACATTTAAATTAGATCGTGAGCTCCTAACTGCTTCTGGAGCTAAAGGAGGCCTCTTAAGAGGAGTTAACATCTGAACTTGGTGCCTCAATTTTCCTTAAATCCATACAGATTCCTGGATTCTCATCAATAAGAGCAAACAAGATATTCCCTTCCCACAGACTTTTTCTTTTCTCTTTATTATACATCTGATTTGTGTTGCCTAATACTTAGGGCATTGGAGGGCATGCTCAGTCCTCTGCCCCTGAATCTGCCTTATAATAACACCATACACATAGTTTTTTTCCAAAGGAGGGCTTATTATTTCTAAGAGGAGACATCTGAGAACTTCCTTGGGGGGCAAGACATCCCCTAAACCCCACATTCATTACTGCAGAGAATCAACCCACTTTAGAGCTGGCACTGACCTTCTAAATCCACTCAACCCATTTGATGGATTTCAAAGCCAGGGGTTCTAAAGGACTGCCCCAAGTCACGCAGCTAAACCGTAGGCCATGTCTAGGACCAAGCCTCAGTTCTTTGCAATTTTTATGGTACCTTACAGGTTCCCCAAGGGACACACATCTGTCAACATAGGGTGAACAGGAACAAGTGTGGCACTCAGAGAAGGCGTGATGTGTGAGACACTACTGAATCATAGACCCGGAGGGCTCCTAGAGGTCATCTCGTTCACCTCCCTCATCTTCCTGGTGAAGAATGAGAAGCCCTGGAAGTGAACTTAATCTTCTCGAGCAGGAGAAGTACTGCTCTCTAAGGGAGATATGGAAATGTACATAATTGTTTTTGGTTGTCATAATGACCAGGCAGAGATAGTGGCATTTAATGGTCAGGTACCAGGGATGCTAAACATACTGTATTGGAACAGTCCTACCAGTGAAGAATCACCCAGCTGCAGATGTCAAAAGCACCCCACTGAGCACTACAGAGAGAGCCCCACTGGCAGCCAGAAGGAGACCAGGTGGTGGTGGTTTACCCAGAAGTAGTTCATCATTGTGTGGGTCTTTGGGGGTGGGTCACAAACTCCTCTGATAATTGAATAAAAAATTCCTCTTCATAGAAGCCTATATATACACAGGAACTTGGCACTTAATTTTAGTGGGTTTATGAGCCCCTTTAAGCCATCCATGAACCTCAGATTAATAACTTTAGGCTAGAAAGAGATGTAAAGGTAGAAGAAATTAAATGTGTATATATTTTCTTATGGATGAAAATTATCTTTCCAGTGGAATGAATAATAAATGTAAGGGTTTTCTTCCTATCAGCTGAGCACAGTATTGTCCAGACTATTAGACTGTCTTTCTTTGTTCATCAGAAGCCTTGTATTTCATCATCATTTGAGAATTACAACTATTACAGTGATTGCCAAACTGAACATCAAACCTGCCTCTGGCACCTTCCTTCCCTTTCTTGCCCCCACATTAGGATCAGGACTCAGAGCAGGACTGAGGTAGGAAGAGGTACTGACTTCAAAGTGTCCCTCTCCCTACTCACTGAAGAGTCTCTTCCGCAGGAGTGTGTGTCCTGAGTGTTGGAAGGGCTGCAGGCTTGAAATACTAGTCATATGCTGTAGTTTAAAATTTGCTAAGTGGGCAATTTCTGACTCATAAATCAGTTAAATTACAGAATGCCCCATTTCAGGATGCTCTGTTCCTTCCATTTGCAAGAGGTAGTGGATCATCATGCCTCCCTGGTGGTGGTTTGCAGAGGAGAGGCAAGGAGGATGACTCACAACCACTCTGAGAGAAGACTGTGGTCAGGTGTAAAAGTAGGACCAAACAGACCTATGGCATTGCTCCTCTTCGAGGGTTTTACATCTCACTGAGGCCTGACAGCCACCCTCCGGGGCCTATCTTTTTGTCTATTTTGCTACTGAAGAAACTGTTAGCTCAGAGAGGTTAAGGAACTTTTTCACAGTCAAGTCAAAATTCAAACCCAGCCCCTGTGTGACTCTTCGGCCAAATTTTTTCCACCCCAGCACTTCTAGCTAATTTGTGTGAATGAGTGAATGCAGCTAATGATGCTTTCAAGCAGAAGCAGCTAAAATTATCTGCACAGCAGGTACCTCAGCTACAGCACCCATCTCCAGTTGTTCATGGGCACTTCTGAATGCTGAGGATGTGGCTGCTGACTTTAGTTTTCTTGGATGATCTGTTTCCATCAAGACTGTAAGGCATTCCATCAAGACAACATTTTGTGACTTCAGCTGTGGCTGACCACTGACTTTCTTCCTCTTTCTCTTGACCCAAACCTTTCCTTCTCTTCTGATGGGAGAGGCCCAGTCCACCGCTGCATGCACCATGCCTGGAGATGGCAGCCACTGAGATATCCCCAGACCCAGCATGGACACGTCAACAGGGAATCAGCACCTACTTTTCCAGAGTGGCTTCTGGCTAGCTACTGGCTTTGTTTTGTCACCCGAAGTTCCTTGTTCTGCTCTGCTTGGAGATTTGTTTCTCTCTGAATTTATCTAAATGCAATGGTGTGCTGATAGGCAAGAAGTCCTTTCCCACGGCCTTCTGCTGGGGAGCTGTGATTATTGCCACACAAATGCCTCCCTTCCCTCGATGACTGTGATCTTATTAACTGAATACTTCATGGCAAAAAGATCATCTTTCTGAAGGCAGTGGGCCTTTGTGTGTGTACCACTTGCCAATAGGAAGGGTAGACACATTCCCCACCCTCCCTGCTGGGTGTGATTTTCCACCCCTGACCTGTTTCCAGCAGAACTGGTAGGAGCTCACCTCAGAGATTCGGAAGAAATCCATTGCTCCGGACCTGTTAAGAAATGTCTCATCAAATGGGGCTTGTGTACTAATCATCTTTTTCATTTGCTTCTCTGAGTCTCCTGTTATGCCTGAAACCATTGCTTCCAAGTTGGTGCTTTGTTTTCCTACTTCTATCTTAAGAACCACAAATACTCATTGAGACTCTAAAAATGATCTCAGAATTCCAGTGCCAAGTATAGAGCCCCTAAGTCTTTTAAAGGGGTGATGGAGAGAGCACTAGGCCAGGGTCAGAAGACCAAGGGTTCAGCTCTGACCCACGTGACCCAAGTCACTTTCTCATCCAGTTTCCCCAATGGGAATATGGGAGCTTTTCACTTCGGTATTCTCTAAAAGCAGTGCTGCCCACTAGAAATATAATAAGAGCCACATGCGTAATTTAAAATTTTCTAAATTTTAGCTATATTAAAAATAAGAAAAAGCAAGTAAAATTAATTTTAATAATGTATTTTATTTAACCCAGTAGATGAAAAATATTTCAGCATGTAAAAGGCTATTTTATATTCTTTTTGCATATTAAGTTTCTGAAATCCAATGTACATTTTATACCCACAATGCATTTAAGTTCAGACTAGCTGCATTTCAAGGGTTTGATGTGGCCACATGTGACTCGTGGCGACTCTATTGGACAGTACAGCCCTGACATCTTTTCTGGCTATTAATATTTTCATTTTTTCACAGTCCTTTGTTTGAAACTCTTGGTCAGAGGCAGAATGAAGAACTTTTTTATATTTTAAAAGGTAATACAATATTTATTATATATTAATGCCCCAGGAGGGTCTGGAGCAGCACCTCATGATCAAACAAATATTTCTGTAGGAAAAAGCATGACAGTGCACACTAAGTGAGATAAGTAAAGATAATGAATAGCATCATGGAGGTTGGGTGTTGCTGCCAAGTGAGTTACGGAAAAAACTTTGTTTTCAGGGGATTTTGCCTTTTGAAATTGCAGATAAAGGATCGTGGGTCTGTACCATGAAAACCGTGTGAGCTTAGGTTCAGTATTTACTTAGTTGATTCAGTTGTCAAAAATTGGCCTGGCATTAATATGGCAGTGCAGTTGTCCAGTTACTAGCCATGGGCATGGCACGATGATTGAGTCTTTTCTCTCGTTTTGAGTCTCAGTAGTGTCAACTGTCTCCAAGTTTAAAGGGTGATCATGCAGCCCATGGAGACTTAGGATTGCCAGATAAAATATAGGATACCCAGTTAAATTTGAAGTTCAGATAAGTAGCAAACAAATTTTTAATAAGTATGTCCTGTACAATATTTGAATTTCAGATAAAATTTGCCCAAAATTCAAATTTAAATGAGTGCCCTGCATTTTATGTGCTAAGCCTCGCAAGCCTACCACGTAAAAGCTGCTTCAGCAAGTAGACCACTGCTTCTTATGGAGCACGGTAAGGGGGTTTCAGGGAAGACTTTCTTTCTCATCCGGTAGCACATCTGCTCAGACAAACCATATAAAACAGTGTGGATGGTTAAGGAGAATAGAAATCTGAGTGTTTTAATTCCATAATCCAAAAAATTAAGAATGGAAAAGAATTCAGCTACAAGTGTGGCATTTGTAATCATCACGTGTGCACAGGTCATCGCTGGGGGGACTTTGATGAGCCAAGGGCTAATCTGGTAGACATTCTTAATTGACTGTCTTAAAGCCCTTAAAAATCTTGTCAGCCACAAACCAATCATGCGTCCCCTGATTTGAGAGCTTCTTAATCTCCACCAAGGATTCCAGAAAGAAAATCAAGGAGGATGAATTAGGAACTGTCTCTGGTTTTTTAAATAAAGGGTGGGGAGTGGTGGGCGTTTGTTGAAAGCATAACTCCCTCTCTAAATGCCTCAGAAATTAAGAGGTGCCAAGAGGAAGTGCTGCTTTAAAACCATCTGGCTCACCCAGGTGCAGGGATGGGAGGCTCCAAGCCCACATCAAAAGTGAGTTTCGGCTTTTCTAGGCGGTGTTATTCCCAGCATTCCCTGCCAAAATGGGGGCTTTATGTATCTCAGAGTCAGCAGAAGCAGGTGGTAACTTTGACAGTCGGAGGAGAGGATGGCATGATATCCCTTCATTCAGCAGGGTCCACTCAGGATCCCTCAAACTTCAGAGACATCCTTTCCAGTGATATGTGAGGTGCTGGTTGAGAGCAGTGGCCTGGCTGAGGAACTGCTCCAGGTTAAAGGCGGCCAAAGGACATGACAAGCAAATGCACGGTGTGATCTTGGATTGAACCCTGAATGAGGAAAAAAGTTTCCGTAAAGGATATTATTGAGACAACTAATGAAATTTGAATATAAGTCATTTATTAGACAACAGTTTTGTCATTGTTAAAATTCCTGATCCCATTTGTACTGTGGTTACGTAAGAGAATGCCTTTGTTTCTAGTTTTTAAGGGTAAAAGATTATTTTATAGTTCCAAATGTTTCCAAAACAAAAAATAGTACTCACACATGCATGCACATAGAAAAATGTGGCAAAAAGTTAGCCATTGGTAAATCTGTGTAAAGGATACAGAAATTCATTATACTCATCTTGTAATTCTTCCATAAGTTTTTTTAATAAAAAGAAAGGATGGCAGCACGACACCATCCAGAAACAGATGTTCCAAAGGGATATCCATAGGAGAGGTGAGGACCCTGCCTCCCTGAATCAGGAGCTGCCCAAATTATAGCAGCTTTAGGTCTCTCTGCCCTGTAACCTCACTGACTTTCAGTTTTAGGGTGTGGTGTAGTATAAAAGCCCACACATCAGACTCAATCAGCTCTGGTGGTCAGCTGGGCATTGCAGTGCCCTAGCTGTTTAACCTTGCTAAGCCTCAGTCTCCTAATCTGCAAAATGGGGGCACTGTAACTTACCTCACAGCTTTCCTGTTAGCATTGGAGGTGATGTTTGCAAAGTTCCTGGCTGAGTGGCATGTAGTAGGTGGGTATCCCCCCCCCTCACCAATTAAATATATCTTTTTTTCCATAGATGGCTCCAGAGTCTTTTATTTTCATCTGGCACAGGAAGCAGCAATCTGTCACCAAGTCTATGGTCCTGAGACTCAGGCTCCTGTCCCATTTGAACCCCTCTAATTGCAAACCCCAGTGGAAACCTTATTCATTTAGCAGCTCTGAGCAGTGTTTCCAAGAATGATTGGTTTCCTAGCAGGCATAATCACTTCGAACAAAACCACGACAAGCCTTTTCCAGAATGCTTTTGAAAATCTTTTCTTCCTCATCTGCCACACAGCATGAGAAGCAAGGTCAGGTTATTGGCTCAAAGGTTTGAAAGGATGAAATTAACTCTGGACTTTAACCTTGAGACAGATGACCTCATAAGAAATGGGAGCTAAAAGTAAAAAGAAAAACTGTCTGGAGCTGGAGCGAATGGTAATGATGCTGAACCAGGAATGAAAAGACTTGGATTAGAATGCTGGCTTTGCCACTGAGTAGCTGGCGGTTTTAAAGCAAGCCACTCCAAATCCATTGCTTTGTGACGCGGGAACGCCGATGCTTCGTATAATTGGCGAATTAATCAAATGAGATAAAGTACAGTAATACATCACTTAACGACAGGGATTCATTATGAGAGATGCATCGTTAGGGGATTTCATCGTTGTGCAAACAACACGGAGTGTACAAACCTAGATGGTACAGCCTACTACACACCTAGGCTGCACAACATGTTACTGTACTAAATGTTGTAGGAAATTGTGACACACTGGTAAGTATTTGTGTACCTAAACATAGAAAAGGTATGACAAAATTATGGTATAATTTTATGAGGCCACTGTCATATATGCGGTCCATCATTGACCCAGATGTCGTCATGGGGTGCATGACTGTATGTGGAGGCTCTTGGTGAACTGTAGGGGGCTATATAACACACATCCCAGCTACCGAAACTGCAGTTCAGCATGGATATCTCTGGGGAGATAATGAGAAATGCAGACTCTCAGGCTCCACCCCAGATGTACTGAATCAGAATTTACATTTTAACAATATGTACATTCTCCAGGGCATTCACATATACGTGAAAGTCTGAGAAGCTCTGAGGTAACACACTCAGAGCTATTCCTACAGTGGTACCTTTTAAAGAGGCCCTTGCTTAAAACTAGGGCTTCAGAATGGCCTGGAGAATGCTGAAAGCACAGGGGCCACTTGGTTGTTCAGTGTCTTTGCCTTTTCAGGCTATAAAGTGTGTCTTTCAAAGGTCTGGTAAACCAGCCTGCTCTCCAGTGGACATTAAAAACGCAGTGAGCACTCCACCACAGCCGTGCCTCAGCACTCCCGTAAGCACTGGGAAGAAATCCTCTGTGCCGCCCTATCAATGTAGGTGTACGGGCTTGGGGACATCTGTTACCCCCAAGGCTTGCCTTTGGTCTGGGGACTACCATGTCCATTGTGAGACCATCTTAGTTTTAACAGGAAAGGAACATAAGGATATAACCCAAGGTCAGCTGCTAGCGAGAATTAGGACAGTCTGTCCAGTCCCCCTTTGGTGGCAGAAGTGGAAAGTGGTAATGACCCCAAATGACCCTGCTCACCCTTGGGTAGATTAAAGAGAAAGACTCTGGGGAATCTCCTAACTCCACAGTTCCTTGCATCTGCTGTTCTTTGGGCCAAGTCTTGGCCGGCTAAGGCAGAGCTCTCAAGGGCTGGAACTGAGGAGCCTTTATCTGCATTCCCAGCACTGAGTGCACTCAGTGCCCGGCATGGGAAATAGCTGCTGATGAGTGAATTTGATGAAGACCATGTAGCACAGTGCTTTATAGATGTTAGATGCTCAGTAAAGGCTACTGGTTGATTAACTAGATCAGGGCAACTTTCCTGTTAAGCATTTGCAGGCACAGAGCCCAGAATCTGTGAGTTCTTCAAAGCCTGTAAAAATGTTTCAGACATGAATATTAACAACAAAATGATTCCAAAATAAGGAAGCTGCAGAGTAGATACTAAAATGTGTGATTAGGTCGCCATAAAACATACTGTGTCAACTAGTCAAGTGCAACTTGTACGCTAGAATTCTGTATAGATTATATTAAATTGTGGGATGTGGGTACATTTTAATATGTTAAATGTGGCATGAGGGAAGCCTCCAAAAGCTAGAGTCTAGAGCCTAAGAAGGACTTGAAAGAGCTCTGGCCATAGGAGTTAGGTGGCGTATTCCCTCCTCCTCTCCCCTGCTGAAGAGTCTAGAGCCAGGGGTGCACGAGATGCTGCCTGTCTGAAGGAACCAGGAGCCTGAAAGGTAAGACCCTAAGACAGTGGCAAATAAACAGTGTGGCAAAAAGGGAAGCCAGGATGTTGGGAAAATTATAGAGTTTTCACCCTGTCTCTAGATGATTTTTCTAGTATATATTTTTTACAATCCTGTGTAAGGAGAGAATTTTTTCTTCTTGTCTTACTACCCTAGCGTTGATTAATGGCATGCCCTACATCCCATGTATTTCTATTTATTTCTTTAATCACAGGCTGCTGAAGTTGGGGCGGACTGAGTATAGGGAAAAAGTAGGAATCAAATGTTCATCAGTCTTTCCCATTTCCCCATCCCCTTCCAGAAAATTTTTATTCTAAATTTCTGTCAAGTTGCTCACCTAGATAATGTACAGAGCTAAGTGGGAAACATAGTCTTTTTGCTCTGGGAGGCCCGATTTAAGAAATAGTTCTGGAAACAAAAATAAAGGGATCTGTATCAGTCAGCTTTTGCTGCATAACAACCCCCACCCTGCCCCCTAGCCAAAATCTTAGTGGTTTAAAACAGCCATCATTTATTTGGCTTGCAATTCTACAAGTCAGCAATCTGGGCTAGACTGACTCAGCAAGGTGGTCCTTCTGGTTTCATAGACCCACTCGTGCCACTGTGCTCAGCTGCCAAGTGGATTGGAGGGATGGCTGGTCTGGGAGGGCCTCATCTGAGACTGCTCCTTTCTGATATGCGTGGTCTCGCGTGCTCCAGCAGGCCAGTTCAGGCTTATTCACGTGGAGGCTGAGCAGGTGTCCAAGAGAATAAAAGGCCAGAAATATATAAGACCTCTTGAGAGTCTGTCACAGAACTGGCACACTGTCACTTCTACCATATTCTACTGGCCAAAGCAAGTGACAAGTCCAGCCCATATTCAAGAGGTGGGGAAATAAACTTCAGCTCTTGATGAAAAGAACTTCAAAGTCATATTGCAAGGGGCATAAATCTATGAAGGGAAGAACTGCAGCAATCTACCAGAGTCACCCATAATGAAAGAAATGTAGTCTTGAATGAAATGACTAAATAATGTTTAAACTGCCAGGGCAAAAGAAGAGGATAGGGATCAGAGGATTCACATATTTAAATGCAGTCAGACCAAAGGGCAAAACCGAGAGCCAGGGCCTGATCATTCTGCTGGAGTTTGCAGAATTTGTTTTGCTGGGGAAATGAATAACCTCTTTAGGAAAGGTAGACAGGGGAGCATGCATACATGTATTTGTGTGTGGTTTTGCCAGACAACTATGCTTCAAGAGCATGCAGAGGCATGGCATCAGATAAAAATTAACCTTGCAGTAGACACCACAGACAGCTGGACATAACCATGGCTGATTGAGCATCTTTTTCAATACACAGTAACCAAGAGCAGAGACGTTTAGTTTAAACAAAAAATGTTTTGTCATATGACCAAGAAAGTGATGACCAGAGGTGGCACTTTTGGCAGAAGCACACAGCAGCTGGCACACTGGCTGGTGATGGTGAGGCTTACAACAGCGAACAACAAAGAGCTGGTTCAGGGTATCTCTGCTCCTGGGTTGGCTTTGTCACTAACCAGCTCTGTGACATTGCCCAAGGCACTTTGCCTCTCTGGGCTTTGGTTACTTTCTCTACTGAATAGGAGAGTGGGTTTGATCATCCCTGTGATTCCTTCCAGTAGTAAGACTAGGATTATTGGGCTGAATACCCCAGCACGGAATGGCTTATCCCCAAGGATAGACGGAGACAGAGAACATTTTTGGAAAAGTTTAATCTTGGGCTCCAGATGAGTTTTCTTGGCCACAGATCTCTCTGCCAACCTACTTTTACTTCTTTTCTTTGAGGTAAGGGAGTAATTAAGCAAATAAAAACCAAGAGGGACTCTAACAGGATTTACAAGGCTGTCCTTCCCAGGTTCTCCCAGTGGTATTTAAAGCCTTATGGAGCTCCCTGTTGGATTAGGGGGTACAGGATCGCAGTTCTTCCGCCGCCCCTCAGCACATCCACGTTTCTTAATGCAGCCATCGTGTTACTTACATCTTTGCATCCACTCGTCATCTCTGACATACTTAGAAAACTTTCTTCACCTTGGCATTTTAATTCATGGATGAATTGGATCACCAAGAAGTTTTCAGATGGCACCAAAGAAGAATGCCCTATGTCTGCACTGATTGAACAACATGCCCTTGTTTTGCTATTGTGCTTTTCCATTTGCCCATTATAATGTTCTCTGCTTGTTGTAAAGTTAAGGATATGTTTACTGTCCCTGTCTCCAAGCCTGCATATAAAGGGTGAAGTACATTGCAGCATAGTTTGTAATAGTGAAAAGTGGGCCAAACATGAGTGGGGTAGGGAAATAGAGGAAGGAACGGTTTAATTAAAAAGGGTACCACTATTCAAGGGAACACTGTGCAGCAGTTCCAAAAGAGCAAGGTTCATCAATATTAATGTGGAATATTTTCCAAAAGATATGGATAAATGAAAATAACCCAACATGTGGAACATGTTGTTATTCACGTGAAGGTCAACCTGAACTACATTATTTTCAGTGCAGGTGTAGATGTGTGTGATTGAGATGACAACTTTGAGGAAGGACACACAAATAGATAATAACAGGTTTCTCTGGGCAGCAGAGTAGGTGGGGCATAGGGAGAGAAATGAGAATTTTTTTTTTTTTGCCTTGTCTGCATTACTTAGATTTTAAACATAAATACTCATTTGTGCAATTTTTAAAAAATATATTTTAAATAGGTTTTTTGTAAAGAGTAAAGTGGTGGTTTATACCCACCTCTGGATTTAAGCAAATAAACAAAAGGTAGGGAAAAAATTTCTTTCTTTCCCAGATTAATAACCCAGCATCCTGTGCATGGAGGTGTGGTCATCTTTCTGACCCACCAGTGTGAGGGAAATAACACAACAAAGATTTTAGGAAATAAAAAAACCTATGCATTCCATCCTGGACAAGAACCATCTGAAAACCTCTGCATTTCTGGTCTTCATTACCCTGTCATTTTAGTTTCATTCTCAGAGCTAATTCCGAGAAGTGACAGATTTTCTCGTATACTGTGCAATTTAATTACAATTAACTTCTTACAATTTAATTACAGGAAAATGCTATTTTTTCAGAATCTGGGCAACCAGAAAGTTCACATAATCAGCAGCTTTCCTCTGTAGTCTGCTTTTTGAAAGTGAGACAAATAAGAGACTAAATCAGGGAACTCTTCCAAAAACACCTTTCAAGCTCTGTCATAGGGTCAGCCCAGATGAAGCTCAATTTCTTACACCTTCAGCAATTATAGTACCATCTGCTGATAACTGATGTTTATAACAATGGAAGTGACATACCACAAGTTCCTAATGTGACTCTGGAAATTTCAAAGAAAGATAAAATTGTGGGTGGTGTCTGGTGTTGCTTTCTGTGTTTCTCAAAATTATAATCCATATGCCATGTATTTGGTACCTCTCAGGTACCAGAAAACTCAGCAATAGCATCTCTGAATCAAGAGAGGTGGGAGGAAAGACCTGTGCAGTGTTTCCAGGTAGCAAATGTGTAGTAGCCACATGTGCCTGTGGCTACCATACTGGACAGCACAATTCTAAAACATTCTGACAGGGAGTCGTCTTGGCCAGTGGGCTATTAGGGATTGCGTGGTCTTTAAGGATTAGAGGAGGGGCTAGCTTGCTCTGTCATCAGCCATGTCTTTCTCATCCTCCTGTTTGGTCTCCTGTTAAGTCATCAGCTCCCAGACAGCTGGAAGAGTCAGCATATAGCCCCCTGCAGAACATACCGTTTCCCACCTATTCCTATTGTCAAGCTCTCCTGGCGGTACTCTCAGTCTCTGTCAGCAAGTTGGAATGATGTTCAACTCTGCAGGTTGGCTTTTTCCTCCACTGTCCCACCCTCTGTTGGGAGTCCACACTTCCCCGAGTCCTGAGTAGTATATGCATAGAAAAGACCATTTGCTCAAGGGGCCAGCGTGGTTTAGGCCTTCCGCCTCAATGTCATTGTCCTACCTCTCACAGGAAAACTGGTTTCTAAGCACCAGCAACAGAGTCTCCTTATTCTTTCAGTCTATCTTCAAATGGCTGCCTTCACTACACAATGTCCTCTTCTTATGGGGCAGGAATTGCTTCCTTTAGCTCCAGCAGCCTGAAAGGTGACAGCCAGCACATGCCTGGAGATGCTGAATCCCAGCTCCAGTGGCTGCCTAGTGACCCGCCGGATGTTTTGAGTTTACCTCTTTCAAAAAATGGCTTTCATATCTTCTCTCTGCATTTTTCTGAATTGCTGCCTCTGTTGTTCAGACCATCCCAGATTAATGATAAAACCCTAACTTATTCAAGCCAAGAATGGCCTACGACCTTCCTTTTTCACTAGTTTTTGCAAGAACTTTTCACTTTTTTTTTTAGTGCTATGTCCTGGGTTTATTCCCCAGTTTTGTCTTTTAATTCATTAATTACTGAATCACTATCAAGGATTTATTCCATGTATTGAGTTTTTCTTATTTCAACAAGTATATGTTTACCAACATTTCTAATTGGTAAACTTTATTTGTTCTTGCCTCATTTGTGCATTCCTTGTTTTAAATTCTTTCTTTTTCAAGTGGAAAATATTACTTCATTTATCTTTTGAGCATCATAAACATTTATTTTAAATTCCTTGTTGGACTGTTCCATAAAATGTATTTCATCTAGGGCAGTACTGTCTAATACAACTTTCTGCAATGAAAGAAATTATATACAGTCCAGTATGGTGACCACAAGTCACATGAGACTATTCAGCACTTGAATTTCATTTGATTTTAATTAATTTTTTTTAAATATAAATAACCCATGTGGCTACCATATTGGATAACACAGATCTAGAATTTTGAAACTGATACTGATTTTGTTGTTGATATTGGCTTTCTGTATGTGCTTTGGAATTTTGATTTGTAGGCTCATTTTAAGTGAAAGATGGTTTACTTGTTTTCTGTGCACGTGTGCACATGTGTATGGTCCTCCCTCCCTATTTAATGGTTTTCGTTATTCTCCACTGGGGCGCCAGTCTAGAACTATGTCTTTAAATGGTGTGTTGAAGCTCCTGCCCCAGAAAGACATCATGAATATTGAAGGGATCCATGGGTGGCTTGGTTCGGTGCCTAATCAGACTATGTCTTTGTTCTTCTTCCTCTGTAGATTTTCCACTTGCAGGAAGCTGTAGCCCCAAGCAATAGCTAGTAATGGCACATTTTTTTCACTCTACTTGTACAAGTAAAGGAGCCCCATCTGAGCCCCAATCTTCAAGCCATGAGCCTAGTCCCAATCCTCTAGCTTCCAAGAGTCATTTTAGTCCCTTTTCCCTGCAGAGCTAGACGACCATCCCCATCTGCCTGCCTCCAGGCTGGGCACCCAACTGGCGTCAGCCTGTCTCGCTGCTTTACCTTTCTGTTCCATTCTGGCCTGTGGTCATGTTTATCTTGTTTTTGAGTCAGGTTTGTCTTTTTAGGTTTCTACTTTTGTATTATAACCGCCATTTCTGGGGGTGGGGGCACATCAAGGCATGAGCTTACAGAGCTATCTGGATCAGTGATGTGCCTTCCAATAACATTTCCAGTCATAGCACACAAGTAAAGACTTTCTCAATTCTACATTATCATTCTGTCACCTGTATGAAATAACATGGTTCTCATTAAATATTTATTGAATGAATAAATGAAATATCAAACCTGACCATCATTACCTCCGAAGTGGAACCCCACAAGTATTCATTAACCCCTTCTATAGTGTCTTAACGGGATGATATAAAGTGATAAAAACTCTCTTCTACTGAGCCACACAGGCCCCTAGAAATAGGGCAAGCACATAATTTATTATCCAAACCCAAACACTTTTAAAAGTGAAAGAGAATATTCTTAATAATTATTCTAAGAATAACAGGCTTAACTTGGTGCTGTCCCAAGCAAACCAGAATAAATGATCACTTATCCTGTGACAACACTTGGTGTTTAGTTTCATGAGATTCCCACATATGACTAAATGTCTTCCTCTTTTTGCTCATTTCTCTATTGCTATTCCAGATGAACAACCACAGCAGTGATTTCGTACTCTCTCTCTGGCTACATCTGACTCCATCCTTCTCTCTTCTCCAAAAAGAGACGAGAAAAATTCAGTGTCCAAAATAGGGAGCTGAGAGATCATTTTTCTGGATCTCTTCCTCTCCTGATACTCCCCAAAAATCACTAAAGTAATCTCTGTAACACTCCAGCAAAACCTTACACACACTGATTTCTCCTGAACACCTCTCATGAGTTTATGCCTCCCTTCAGCAAAGCCCTCATCACTCTCAGTGGTCTCCTCCAGACCAGCCATGACCCTGAGAGCCCTCGACTGACTAGTTCAGTAGTCATTTAATAGCATGCCAGCCATTCTTCCCTAAGACCAGTTGGCTGTAATGCTAGAAGTGGCAGTTACTCCCTGGTGCTGCAAAGCAGCGTACCTGATATTCCAGTTGTCTGCTGCTGTGGAACAAACCACTCTAAAATTTGGCAGCTTAAAGCAACAATTATTTTATTATATCTTATGTTTTAATGGGACAGGAAATGGAGTCAGGGCTTCACTCAGTGATTTTTCTATTCCAGGTGTCATTGACTGAGAACTGGTGGTGGTCAGCTTGCAGATGGGTTGGCCTGGAGATTCTAAGATGACTTCACTCGCGTAGCTTGTGTCTTAGCAAGGATGAGTGAGCTGAACCAGGACTGTGAACTGGGCACCTGCGTGTAGCCTCTCCTGCATAGTGATCTCAGGGTAGTGGGTTTTCATCTCAGAGCCCCCGGAAGGACTGTCCCAAGACAAAAGTTGTTCCAGGCAAAAGCTGCAAAGCTTCTTAGGACCTAGCCTCAGAAGTCATTTAAACCACAGTATATTGGTCCAGCAAGTCACTAAGGCCAACCCAGACTTAAGAGGGAAAGGAATTAGACTCCACCACTCAATGAGAAGAATAGCAAAGAATTTATGATCATCTTTAGTTTACTACTTCCATCTTTTTAGCAATCCTGAAGGGGTCTCCCAAATATGACCCATATATTTCTGCCTATATTAGCCTCGGGCTACAATAGGATAGCAGCAAGGGGAACAAAGCAGTGGTGAAATCTCTGGACGTTAGCCATTTAAAGGTCCTGAGCATGCCTCTATATCCGGTAAACGCTCAGGTAGATCCTGTCACTAGGTCCCCTCTGCCTCAATAACTAGAAAAGCTTCTCTTAGGAAAGCAGGAATCAGACCAAATATAAGTTGTATTGGATTGATTTTCTTTACGTAGGCTCTTTCTACTATCTGCTTCTCTGTTGCTGTGTTTTCCTTAGATCTGTATCTAATTAATACCTGCATATCAGTATTCTTTAACTGTCCAACAGTTAAATCCTGTGGTCCTCTTTGCTTTAGAAACAGGCAGGGAAGTTTCACAAGAAAGAGGTTCAGGTCCCTTACAGACTGCCTTGCTGCTACTAAAATTGAGAGTGTGGCTGGCAAGAAGTTTCTTGGTATTTTTATCAATTCACCTGCTCCAGACAGTTTAATGTGGTAAGATTCAGGAATTAATGAGCAGATCACTGATGAAGAATATGTATTAAAATTCTCCAAAACCTTACTTATAAAACCTTTTTAAAAAATGGATCAAGGCTGAGTATATATATCTATGGATATGTGTGACCTCAGTCAATGATTCCATTAACCCAGTAAAAACTGGGTTTAAAGAAAGCACCATGGAATAGTCAAGTGTATACCACAGTATCTCATGTGTATCTGCTCCCCAAACAAGCTATAGACAAATGTGATTTTATTGTGTCCCTACCCTTTTGTAAGTTGTCGTGGAGGTTAATAGAGTTACTTCTAGCCAGTTCATTCTGTTTGCCAAAGAAAATGTTTCTCTTTGCTCCTTTGTATAAGGTTGCTGGTCATCTTTAGGATACACTAGATAGAAAAGATGATAAAATGAATGCTATAAGAGCATATATGTTGACAAGATTTCAAAACAACATCCCAATCTAAGATATGCTTACCATCTAAAAGAAATAAATGCTTTCTATAGATGGTTTAATTTAAAATTTTTGCCTTGGGCTAAATGACACCCAAAGAATTTTAGTTAGGGCTTCTCTCAGATTAGTAAACCAAACACTCTCGAAATCAAAATATATAGATCAATAATTTTTTCAATTTTGTTGAACACAGAAAATCACTTAGTTCAAGAGCAAACAAATTCAGAAAAGTTAAATTGAGAATTTTGCTGCTGTGGCATAAAAGTCAAAGAATTGCTTAATGTTCTCATCATCCCTCGCTCACTGGGGATACTTAGGCTGGGTTCAGGATGAGGGACCCAGAGACCCCCAAGATAAGAATAATTTAAGTTACATTTTAATTAAGCCCCGGGAGAGAATTATGTGAAATTGTTAATAGAAAACAGCAGTTGTTTCTTGTCTCCATGGCCATTTGTATACCTCACACCTGAACAACTGGATAAATTAGCACTATGCCCCCTTCGCAATTAAATGTGTATGCAGGGTAGTTTCAGGAAGGTTGGACCTCCCGCCCTAAGCTGTTTTTTCCTAGTTCTTCCAAAATTGTGCTATAATAGATAAACAGCATTCTGATGCACTTAAGTAAAACCCTACTATATCCAAAGTGCCAGAAGGTAAGAGAGAAACTTGTACCCTGAAGCCTCCCCCCATCCAGAGAACATTTCTGCCCAGAATGAAGAAACCAGATTAAACTTGGTGTGGCTTGGTGTTTTATTTTAAAAAAAAAAAAAAAAAAACCCGATGCCTTTTGAATGTCATGTGTTTTCCAAGGTGGGTAGATAGAAGTTCCTTGTGGAGAGAATGTATGCTAAAATACACTGGTGGTGCATGCATTTGCAGCACCCTATTCCCTGTGATCATGGGTATACCTTTATATTGAGGAAGATCACATGAAACACGCTATTTTCTACCTGATGATGCATTCTTGGAGAGGAGGCATTGAGTGATTATATATAACACCTAACACGTCAGGATGCTTGGCACTGTGCCAAATGCTTTACATATATTAACTCATTTCATTTGCACCAAAAACCTAAGAGGTATATTTACATATGGTAAATTTTACATCTTTTATGTATAGAATATTTACAGATGAGATCTGGGATTTATGTCCCAATTATGGAAAGTGACGTATATGGGAGGGTGGATGTGGCTGGATTTAATCACTCTCTGGGCTTGGTGATGGGATGTGGGAGTTCATTGTTTTCTTCTGTGCACTTTTATCAAATTTCTCCATAATAAAAAGCAAAATAAAAACTATGAAGTAGATACTATTATTTTCTCTTTCTTATAGATGGAAATACTTCCCCAAGTCCACACAACTTCAAAGGGTATGCATTCAGCCACTACACCCATGGCTCTGGAACTGCACTGAGGCTCCCCGGGGTACGCAGTGAACTAACTGCAGTGCTGTAGATGTTTTAGATTTTGGACGGAAGCACAGCAACTCTCGACCCCAGTCAGATGCTACATGAACTTCAGAACTAGCTCAAGTTCAAAGATTCCACACTAGATTGCACTGCCTTCCTTTTGATGACATTGTATCTTTGGGAAGCTGGGTTTTCAGCACAAGTACCATGTGAAAAATCACTGTGGAACAAGAACTGAAGGTAGCAGTGTCCAATCCAATTCTGAGATTTAAGAAGTTGTGCATTGTCCAATAGGTGTACATGTCCCATTAGGAAATAACCACAGATATTAAAGAATAAAATTAAAATATTTTTCTTTCAGCTTATATGTATTTTTTTCAAATGGCTACTAAGTTGTTAGGACATAAATTTGTAGATTTCTTGGACCTAAGGGCCACATGAATCAAAAACATTTGGGAATCCTTCACTATCTTACACTGCCTAAGATATCGAAGCTAATACATGGAGCATCTGAATATTTCTCCCCTAAGCTGGTCGGCTGCTTCATTAAAAGCAAGAATGGTCATTCACTTCGCCATTCAGCCAGTACATGCTGAACACTTACCACGTTCCAGGCACTGTGCTGGACGGGGGATACAGCAGTGAACAAGGCAGACAACATCCCTGCCCTGACCAGGCTGCTGGTGGGCAAGACAGACAGTAAGCAACACTGACAGTAAACACGCCTTCGTTGCACTGTGATAAGTGCTAAGGAGGAGGGGAAGAGCAGGCTGCGGGACAGGAAACACGGTGGGCAGGGAGGCGGTGCAACTTTAGACAAAGTGGCCGGGGAAGTCCTCACTAAGATGACAATTTGGTAAAGACCTAAAAGAGGCGAGGGAACTACTGGCCACTTAGTTATCTCTAGATGCACAAAAAATATACCAATTCACAAACAGAGCCCTGAAGTTAAATTGTACAACAAATAAAAAATTGATGAGAACTGGCCTACATCAGGTAGAGTAACTAATGAAAAAGCAAAAGAAAAACGGCGTGCTACTTTTTTTTTCCTTCTCTGTGGATTACCTCACTGTAGTCAGTGGAACCTGAACTTGGAGCGTGAGAGAACAAAGGTAATAAATAATCACTCCAGCTCAGACCCATACCTCATTTGCAATGGGAAATGAAGAAGGGCCCGAAGATTTTATGCAAATAAGAAGTCATGTTATCATGATTTGAGATGTTAAACGGCACTAGCTAAAATGCTTAGATGTTTTAAATGAGATCGACACCATGCTAATACCAGCTGCTCGTATAATAACAATTTAACAATATTTTGCTTTTGTATAGAGATATTTTATGAAGATGGGAGTAGAGGGCCATGAGGGGATTTTTTTTTTAATTGAACCACGTATAACATACAGAAGTCAATACCAAAAACGTTAATAGCAATGAGAACCATCAGTCAAAACAAGCAGTGGGTTGTTTTTCCTTCTGGCATCCTTTAAAACTTACATCCTATGTAAATGGACATACCTGAAGAAAAAAAAAACTTTAAATTACCACTGCAGAGGTCTTTTATGGGATAGCTGCAACCTTCATGAAGCTGTGGAATTTCCCTTAGCCTCACCCAAGAGAAAATGGGAAGCTTTGTTTTTGGCAAGCCCCTTGGATGTCCTGTGCTCCCCCTCAGCTTGTTTGTTGCCTGGTTCTGTGATCCTTAATGAAGCCATCGCACTCAGAGCTTCAGCCACAGCTCAGAGGCGGGATTCCTGAAGGGACCTGGAGCCATTTCAACTCCTTTCCTTTCTGTCTTGACCTTTCTCAGCTCCCAATTCTTGGCAAGGTACAGGCCTAGATTATCTCTCTACTACCTCCTCCCCTTCCAGAAAGTTTAGAGTTAATCCAGCTGTAAGTCATCTCTTGTTAAAACCATTAGGCAGAGCAAGATCTGCAGTGGTTCCCAATCCTGACTGCACATCTGAATTCCCCCAGTAGCTTAATAACAACACAAATCTGGATTCAGTACGTCTGGGATGAGGTCTATGAATTTGGATTCTTAACAAGTGCCTCAGATGATTCTGTTAGAAAACACTTCATAGGAATCTTGAAGGGTGAGTAGAAGTTTAACAGATTGGCAAAGGGAAGAAGAGAATTCTTTTACACATGGGATATAAAACACCATATGTACCAGCATGGACGAGGGAATGTGTGCGGCAAGTTCAAGGTATTTAAACCGTGCTCCAAAAAAAGTACTGGAATGGGGAGAAAGCTGTTTTATAAATATCAGTGTTCTTAATAAGATTTCTTTGAGTAAAGGTTTCACAGCTAAGCTACCCTCCAGTTCTGTTGTTTCAACCTTACAAAGTGATGGATTCCTTGCCTAGTCCTCATTAGGCCCATTGCCAAGGTCTAGGTTGGCCTCAAGCTTTTCTTTGATCCTACCATGGCACCTCTTGCTTGTTCTTTGCTTTGGCACTGATTGTCATCACAAGAGAAATAAACAACATGCCTGGAACTTGGAACTCCACTGCTTATAAAACATGTCAGGTAGGAGGAGCAACCCACCCCAAAGTGTACTGCAATTGGTGGTGGATTTGTATGGTTTTGTCTTTGAGCCTGCCCACTATGGGACCCTGGAGACAGTTTTTATCAAGTTTTTTTCAAGCATCCTCTAAAGCAATAAGGTCTACTTTCTTTTCACAGACAGATACTCTAGCCATAACACCCCCGCTATAGAATTCTGAACTTATCAATTTAATCAAGCAAAGCTTTGTGGAGAGCTCTGGGCTTGAAATAGGTGATGCTTGGCTTCCTGTTCTATTTCATATGCTACTTGTTTGTTCTAACCTAAGCCAAATAACCAGGCCGAAGGAGACACTCTCTAGGTCTCAGTTTCCCTACCTATAAAATTGGCATAATGGCAAGCTTTACTTTCTGAGAACAGGAGTAATGAGTGAGATCTTATGTGAATGGAGCTTTGAGGAAAAGGTTATATACTACAAACATAGTATTTCTTAAGTACAATAGGGAACAGAACCTTGCGTGATTCAACCTTGTAAGACAAGTTGCTTTTTCTGAGACACAAAGAATCAATTTACCAGTAGGTACCTTTCAGGAAATGTTAATTCTCATTGATAAGAGTTTATATATAAACAATTTGCTGTTCATCAAAGTATCTGGCCTCCAAATTTCTTCAACACTAAATCCACAGATGGAGTCAGTCGTGCCTGCCTTTGAATTCCCATTGAGTTTAACACTTCTCCCCATGAAAGCCTTTATAACACTCCTCCAGGGTAGAGACCACCTTTGTATCTGTCCCCAAGCCTAACACAGGCTCTGGAACATAGTAAGCTCTTGACAAATGTTGGCTATTAAATGAATGAAATTTGGACACCATCCAGCATTGGATTAGATGCACTTAAGGCCAAAGATTTGCACAATACACATTCCTGAATTGGAATGGATCTTAAGAGTTCATCTTGCCAACTTCCTGCCTTTAACCAGAGCCAACTTTCAGGCATCCAACAAATGTTAGGTTATTTTTAGTTCCTTGCTGAGAAGGACGGTGAGTGATTTTGCTGACTAACTCGTCAAGCATGAGTATCCTTCGTGCAGTTAAAGTTCATTTTCTCTTTCTCTACTTTGAAATGGGAGTAGAACATACCCACATCTTGTGTATATGAGTTTTTTTACATATTGAAGACTCTTCTTATAACATGTAGTCTAGTTCAGGTTGGAAGCAGAGACCATCGCCTCAGAGTCCAACAAAAGAGCTAAGAGATTGGCCAACTTGAATTTTAGAATTCCTTCCAGTGGCAACTGGCAACATGGAAATCAGCTTCTGTACTCTAAGAGGAGATGCTGCAGATGAGAACACTGCCATCCTCTGCCAAAGAGAGACCAGACAAGCATGCAGAAGGTCTTAGATTTGTCATGTCTGAATATTAATTTCCCACTCTCTGAAGCGTTTGGTCCTCTGTGCCTTATTTGATGTGGTTTGAGTGAATTTAATTTACTAGAAGTGCTCTTTTAGATAATAAGCATTTGTATTTCTCCTCTTCATAAAAATACAGGGCATCTTCAGGCCGAAGATAAATGATAGTATTAAAAATAAGCAGAAAGTTTTATTGTCCAGTAGAAATCTTCCAACTCTAGGGCTTTTTTGAGTTGATAGCAACATGGCTCTAAAATTCTTTGAACTTGTCAGAAGAATGTAGTAATAAAAAGGGAAGCCACTGTTTTTGTGTTTATTGTTTTACTTTATTTAAAAAGTCCAGTTTAAAGTTGAGAAGCTAAAGAAAACTATAAGACTATAAAAACACAGCCTTATGTCACAGAGCCATCATCCACAATGACTCATCTCAGGATGTTTTCTCTGCTACCTTCAAATATGATTTCTAGACAATTTAATTTGAATACCAGTGTAATGATTATTTCTGGAGATGGGGGATTTGGCTCCTGTGATAATTCTCTTATCTGCAGAAGGATAGAATCAATTTAATTCCCAAGCAGCAATATTGAGTTGTATTTTTTATTGGTTTCCTTGACTATTTTTTAAGCTTCCTACCACTGTTGGTGGAAACTAATTAAAACTAAATGCATACTAGCTTGTGTTAAATGGCTGCTACTGAGATGGTGAAGTTTAGGAAATGGCAGGCCAGCCTATTCCCCTTAACAGTGTTGGCTGATTCACAATTGGGGTAATTCCAGACTTATGAGATTTGAAGCATCCATATGTCCGTACTGTTTCCTGAAGAATATTTTATAAAGAAATGAATATATGTCTTTTCAATCCAACAGAGCCACAAACTAAATAATGTACATTCCTTTCCTAAAATCAAATTTCACCAACCTGGGGAGTGTTACTAAAGACAAAAGCCTTTGGGGTTTATCAAGTAGATTGAAGTCTTTTGCCACTGATTCATGAAATATCCCTTCCCCACTAGGTACTTTTGTAACAAAAAATTATGGTAAAATTATGAATTTAAGACTTTAAATGTGAAGGTCACATATTATTAACATTTAGGTCATAAGCACTTTTCTTATGTTTGTTTCATAAAAAGGATAAGTTTGGAGATTTGTATGTTATCCAGAATTTTTGATGCAGAAACTAGACAGAGTTTTCCTAAAACCATAAGAATCATACCATTAGAGATCTGGAAGGAGCCATTGAGAGAAACTTCTCTAGAGGGAGGGATGGAGAAGCGAGTAGAGCAGGAAGCTGAGAACCCGGAGCTCTGGCCCCATACCTGCTTACCATTGTGCAGCCATGTGACTTTAAGCCCACCGGGTAACTCCTTGGCCCACTGTTTCCTTCTCTAATTGGAGATGGTGATAATTCATGCCTACCTGGAAAGTTGTGAGCATGAAATGAAATATTCTGAAAGCATTTTGTGAACTATAAAGCCCCATGTCAGAGTCAGTTGTTATTATTACTGTTATCTAGAAAATCTCCCTTACTTTTTCACATGAAGAACAAAAGTATGTGGTGCCTTGCACAGAAGCATTCCTTGGCAAAACCAAGCCTGGAATCCAGGATGTCCCAACCTCCAGTCCCTGTGGGACACTGAGAGAGCCAGGAGGGAGATACTGAGTTCAAGGTCAGGGCCGCCACTGGCTGCTGGGTAATTCAATTATACTACTTTGCCTGGTCATTACATAGGAAAAAATAATTACAGCCAGAGGTGATGATGTTGGATAAGCAACACCAGCACTGCAGCCGGGCCCACTAAAGAAAAGAAAACCACATGGTGTGGGGGACACAGTTCACCAAGGCCCCCTGAATGAAAACATTTTGTAGCCAACAAAGGGTGATGCGGATGTCCAGAGGGGAACAACCTCTCTAACTAAAATGAAAGAACTAGATAGAACTTTAAGACTGAGAAGGGCTCTCATCCAAATTAACTGTTTCCCCCCAAATTCTCCTTTGTCTTATTTTCATTCCTGCTGTTCCTAGCATTTCTGATGTCCAAGTGTGTGTCCACCCTTAATTTCTGGTTCAAATACTAACAAAAGCCCCTTTTTTCTTGATTTTCTCTTAGTCATGTTTACATTTTCAAAAAAACTTTACTAAATATTAAAGACAGGCAAAAAAAAAAAACGAAAGAAAGAAAAGAAATATGAAAGCTGTGAAAGTGGTGGAGTCAGGATTTAAATCTCACAGTATCCACCCCCAGGGCCCTTGCTTTTTTGAGTTCATTAAATATAAAATAACACTTGCATCATTAAAACAGGAATCACACACACAGGAGTCAAGGTGCTTAGAGCTCTCATGGGGATTTCTATTTATGCACAAAGAAATCACATGTTTCTGTCTGCGTTTCCGGAATTTGAAATACCAAGTAGCCAGGCTAACCAAGAAGTATCAGATAAGTATTAAGCTATTAATACCACGTTGCTAGGTGGCCAAAAAAAAAAACCACTAATAAAAAGCAATACTCAAATGTTTTTATTGAGCCTCGTGTTCATTCTATTCCTTGTGGGGAGATGGACAGGTTGGAGGAGGGACGTGCGTAAGCCAAAGTAACCCATGTGTCAAGGACAGGTGCAATAGGACAGGGGGTGATTTGGGGGCCGTGGGGGACAGTGGGGCTGAGAGCTGACACAGAAAGGTCAGGAGCAGACATGGAGGGGGTGTCCAGGGTGACTGTCAGAAACAAGGTTTGAATGGAAAGCATGTCTAGCTAATTCTCAGGTATAAAATCTAACCAAACACCTTGCTCATTAGGTAGGAAAAAGGATAGCGAGTACAAGCCAGTGAGAATGAAAGCCCCCCAGTGATATCAGCTATCCCCACTTTCTTGGTGGGTGGGGGGAGGCACATCTAGTCTTCACATAGCCAATCAAGACAATAGAACAAGGTCCAGGTCTGAGCTTAAATTTCAGACCCTCTTGGTCTCTGAAGGAGGTCAGAACATTATCAGGCTAACAGTAGCTGCTTCTTAAATGCATGCAGATACGCTAATAACACTCATTAGGCTTATAGCTCACTCGAATCTAATTCAGAATGTTTCATTTGCATCCCTGCTGTGGTTGCCAGGACAGATGTGTGCATGGCTGGGGCACACTTCCCTCTGCCCGAGACAGATGTCAGGATATCAGACCATGCTGGAACAGAACCAGCATATTTATTAGTAACAAAAAGTGTCAGCCTGCCTTGCCTCGACTGGGGTTTTCATTTCTGTAGTTAAAATGAGAGCCCCGGCTCAGAAAAAGAGACAGATTTTGAGGGAGGTAGAGGAAGACAAAGGAAGTGGGGTGAAGATAGAAAAGAAAATAGAAAGTGACTGAGAGGAAGAAGAAGGACAGCTTTGGGCCAGTCGATTCCTCTCACTAAAAATGATCTGTGAGTCCCACACATAAATTGGATTCACCCTGGGGGTGGGGAAAGATTAAAAATGCAGAATCCTGGGCCCCACCTCAGAGCTACTACTTCATAATGCCTGGAGACCCTTATATGGAGGCTCCCCAGGAGATTCTGACTTAGCCATTTCAGCAGTAGGCTATGGGCCAGTCTTGAGAGCCACTGGCTGAGACGATCTCTAAGGTTTCTTTCTAGCCTTAAGAACTATAAGAAGAGAGTACAAAATTAGGGGGTGAAGGGGTCATGTGAACACAGAGGGCACAGACTGCTGTATCCATGTCGCTTTATCCTGGGGAATAAGTAGCTGTCCTGGCGAAGTCTGATATCAAGATAAGAGAACAAGGAGGGGAAAGAATGCTTGACGGTGTTGGTGTTGGTGTTGATCTGGTACTGGTATCTCTTTTCCATTACTGGAGTTACTTATTTCACTAAATGAGCACAAGTGCCTGACAAGTGAAGGTATTTCATCCCCACCTTGTGTAAGTCTCAAATGCTTTGATTTCTTTGTCCGGCCACTGAATGGGCCAAGATGCTCTGAGCTCCCGCCCTCCCCTGATGGGCCACACTGCTAGCGAATCAGAACACAGGTAGAAAGCAAATGCCAGTCCTCTGACTTTAGACCCTCTTCCTGGCTTCTGGCTGCTGAAACCTCTCTCCTCATCTGTCTCCCTCTTTGAAGATACTCATATGCGTAGGTTTCTTTTAACTCTCAGGTAAAGTACACAACTCTCCCAGCTCTGCCCGAAGGACCGGGCAATTCATTCCAGCCAGGGGCCCAGGAAAAACATTTCTTCTCACTCCTACTGTTCTTCTCCAAGCCTCATCAAAACTTCTTTAAAACTTATAAAAACTTACTAAAGACTTTAGTTTGTTTGATAGACACAGAATGTCTGGAAAACAGAAGATTCTCCTCAATCCTGACATACTATGTTTATCTTGTCTCCTGATTAATTTTCATATTTATATTTTACCCCATAGTACTTAGAATTTTCATGAGACCTTTTCTAGTTAGAAGCATTTTAGATAGAATTGTTTGGTGGTTGTTGCTCTATAGCTTTGATATTAATAATAGTCTTTGTAAAAGCTGTAAAATTCTTCTAGAAAAGGTACCACTTTCTTTATCAAATACTTAACAGTGCTTCCTATGTATCAGGTCCATAAGTATTATGATAAATATTAATGCATTTCATCCTCATAATATTTATAACTATGAACTCATTTCATACTCACAACAATCCTATTATGCCCATGTTACAGACGAGGAAATTGACACTCAGAGAGTTTAGGTGACCTGCCCAAGGACACACAGTCAGTGAGTGTCATAGACAGACATAAATGCTCATGTGTGCTCAATAACCACTATGCTATGCTGGCATTTTATGTAACCACCTTTCTGCTGTTTAATATTTATCCTGCTTATACTTTTTTAGAATAATAAAAAACTGCAAAGAATATCCTATCGTCCATGGCTTTTCATTCTTTTGGATTATTTGTTTAGAATAGGTTTCCAGAGGAGCTGCCTGCCACACTCCCTGTTTTGAGATGACAGACAGAGGTGACAGTCGAACATGAATTCCCAGTGGGGAAATCTAGACTGTGGGAGAAAGGGCATTTTCCATGAGTTTGTTAATGCTTGATTCATGGCCAATGTGACCTAGAAATAATAAGGGAAAATTATAAAGCTTGCAGCTTAGCAAAGATGAAGGCTTCAGATGCTGGATGATGTCTTGCAGCCAGCTAGTGTTCAACTCATGTCTCCTGGTTGATCTGGCAGCCGTAAATCACTCATTAAACAAGAAAAACAAATTATTTTTATTTCAGTGGTGGAATAAATATAGAATAATTCTTTAGTTATTAAATAGATTAATAGATTATAAATAAATTTCTAAATAGATTAACCAGCCAGTTGGTGAGTTTAGTCTTTCTCCTTTAACCTGGATGTTTTGACATCCTGCAGACAGAAGTTGATGTGGAGGTCAAGCCCTATTCTCCAGAGTTTCTGTATAGGTGAGGTTAGGGTTGGCAGTCTTTTGGAAGGGGGTGCTAAGGGGACTTGTCTTGCAGCTATGTTTGCATAGCAAGCACTTGTTTTTCCTTCTGCAGTGTGTTTGTTTATCTGCAGTATGTTCGTTTAGAGGATGACTTGGGGTGGAAGAGCTCGCAGAAATTATGCCCCCTCTACCCTTTAGCCTACCACCGGGTCAGTCAAGTCATGCTTAAGGTTTTCAGATGATGTTGGGCCAAAACCATCAGAGGTCTTAGTGGCTCATAGAGTAATTCTTTGCTTTTTCTTATACATGACAGAGGACACTTGTTTGTTTTTTCTCATGTATGACACAGGCCATTGTTCTTCTTTGCCTAGGATGATAATATCAAAAAATGAAGATGGTTTCCATTTAGGAGAGCCAGGGCAACTTACATCTTCAACACAACACACACTCTTCTGACACTTTTCTCCTGGACCATCCCACTTTTAACAAACATATGTCTGTTCCTCATTCTCCCTGATTGTCAAGGTAATTATCATATCCCATTAGCACATTTTATTAAAACGATCTTCCTATCACATTGAAGTGATAAATCTGAAAACCAGAGATGAGAAAGGTGGAATGTCAGAGTGTGAAGAAAATAAAGAATAGCTGATTTCTCCCCCTAAGTGTTTAGGGAAATTTCAGTGAGCCAGAGAGGCCTCAATGCAGTGTGTTAATGGCATAGTTAGAATCAGTAGACTACCTCACCGGGCCACACCTTCCATTGCTCCATAGCTCACTGTATCATTTATGAGGCCATTGGCAGCCTCAGAAATGCTCGTTCAAAGAAGGAAGAATGCTTTTGTTTTGGTTTTGATTTTAGGGCAGGGGAGTCCTGTCCACATTTTAAGAATATAAGATGAAGCTAAGAAAATAAGACCTGAAAGAGAGTTTAACATCCAGGGGATATATACAGCATACCCAATGGTGTTGCCTGGTAGCCTACAGCCAGTTCTGGAGCCACAGAGTCCCAGGCAAAGAGGGAAATTGGGTGTGTTCAGAAGAATTAGCTTTACCATCTTTACTCCTGTTTGTTGCCTCTGGATACAATTGGGTAAGGGACCTTTTTTTAAATATAACTGGGATTCGTTTAATCAGGTATGAAAAGACACACAGACATGGAAATGACTGTCATGAAAGAAGCAGTTTATACTCACAGACCCCTAGAAACAGGAGGTGTGGCTTGCCATGCAGGACCACATGGGGAAGCGCCAGGATCAATCCGGAAACAGAGGGCGCAAGGGGAAAACATATGTCAGAACCTTCATTGTGGCTTTCATAAGAAGAAATCGGTGAGGCAGGTAAGCAGGGTAGACAGGTTTAGTCTGAATTAATTTTAGTGGGCTCGGGCTATGGAGGTGGTCCCTAGTTGGCAGGCACCTTCCCCTGGGGTGATTTGGGTTAGGGGATATGTCCTGGACTGCAAAAGCCTGATTAAAGGAGGTGGGTGGGGATGTGAACTCAAGATTGGTTAGTTCGTACATGCCAGGCGTGCTCACAGGAAAATTCACTATCTCTAGAAATTATCTAACCCTGGAAGGAGCAGTTTCTATCCAGATCCAGAAGGCCCCAGATACCAGAACATAAGAATACAGAAAGCAAGAAAATATAGCTAATACAGATCCCAGTACACACACACAAACAAAAGTTCTGCTGTCTGTTTCATGATATAAGAAGCATCTGTATTTTAGGGACTGTTTTTCCCAGAGCATGTAGGGAACCTTAAAGAAACATACTAGAAGATTTCCTTCTCCTTGTCCCTTTATGCCAAGTACACGGCCAGCAGGTCTACAGTCAGTTCTTATGCCAAGCAAGGTGCCTCACTTCACAAGAAACACCACTCGTTTTTCAAGATTTGCTCTTAGGACCTAAAGAACATTAAAGCATTTTATGCAGTCCATGAGACACAGACTTGAAAGAATAACTCCAAGCAGTGCAGGACTCCTATCTGGTTATTTTGGTTGTCTCCACACAAAAAAGTGGAAAATACATTTTCCTCGGCTCACCTCACAGGTTTAACAAGAGTTCAGGCATGAACTATGTCATTTTCTATCACACACAGTGAGCATTGCTAAAAAGCATTATCTGGGTATGCTATATTGTGCCATTGTTGAATTAGTCTCATTAATGAGAATAAACATTTGCAGAGCCTTTCGTGTTTGTAAAATGGTTTGCAAGCACCGGCTGGCTCACTTGTTAATAATTACTTTGGGGGATTCTTAACAATGCATATTTAGGAGATAAAAAGTGATGATTCAGATGGGATTAGGGGAAAAGACAAGTAATAGAAAACCATTTAGCACAGTCATTTTCAGTTTCATAGTCTCTGGAAGCCTCTACTGACTAACTTCATCATTTTCATTGCATTTCATTCCACATTTCTAATATTCAAAGCCCAGCACAAAAACACACACACTGGGTAAAACCATGTTTTAAACTGTACATTATCCACTCTTTCTTGTTATCTTTTGGTGTCTTGATTTGCACATAGCATGGATGCAACTCTGGAAGTGCTCCATGAACACACCCACCCAACCACCGTAGAGACGGGAAGCCTAGCTCCCTGCCCTTCCTCTGCCTCTGATGTGATGGTGACCCCAAAAACTTCACTGCATCTTTAGGCCTCAGTATCCTAGCTATAAAATTGTTGAGGAAGGGGGATGCAGAAAGAACAGGAGAATCTGTAAATCCATGAATCCGTGATCTTGCTTGAAGCTCAAACTGGCTCTTAAATCCAATGAATCCCCGATCTTGACACCTTTGTTGTCTGAAGCTCAGATCTGTGATTCCAGATGTCTCTCTGCTTATAATCTTATTAAAACTCAAACTGGCACATCAGTGGAACCATGTGAGTGCATGTACACACACAAACACTGCTTAGCAAACTTTACATAGCAAGGAATTTACGCTGTTGGTGAACTGGAGACATTCCAGTTCATCTGCTCATTAAAAATGTAAAATTTCAAAAATCCTAATTTTCTCCTCTAATCTCCATTTAATATTACCATATTTTTACTCTAAGCATTAGCTAATATTAACCTTCCAGTTCAGTGTTGTCCCGTAACATGTGGCTATCCCCGGGGCTCCCCACACATGCACCATGCCTGCTCTCTAGCGTGAGAAGAGTAGCATTAAGCCTCATGTTCCTCTTACTTCTTGGTGGACCCCCAAATCTGAAGTGGGATTGTAGATGGAACAGTGCATCCCATTTCCCCTGCCCCGTTTTTTAACTTTTGATGGTTTTTGCTAGTAAAGCCTGAAATGGTCCTGGAAATATGATCAGAACCAAAGGCCTGTTTGAGAATAAAGCTATTCTATGGGGAATTTTTCCATGGCACTCATCTTCAATTTTGCAAAATAATTCTAATTGTAGAAACAGATGTTCTTCAGAGCCAAGAGTGGTGGCACATATCTCAAAAATAATCATTGTATATATTTATATATTATTTAGAGTTGTCATTTTCAAAACACTTTTCACATTTTTAATGGTAACCACCATTTTTTGAGAACTTACATGCTACGCACCCTGTAGCATCAACCGTGTCAGTCAGGGACCCCATGGGGAATAGATGGGGTAAATGGGCAGGTTTTGGATCTTTTGAAATTTCATAATGGTCACAAATCTCATATTCAATGAACCTTATCGAGGTTTCCCATGAAGAACCCTTTTCTGGTGCCTTCCTAAACACTTCACTATTTGTAGAAAATTAGTGTAATTTAATAAGTTGCTGATTCAGTATCTTTCTGAAAATAACTTTCTAATGTCCCTCTTCTAAACTAAAAAATTTAAGCACTAAAAGAATCTTATCATTGTTTATTCATTATTCATTCTTTCTTTACGTAATTATAATGAAACAGGAAAGCATTCCCCCAGCCTTAAAAAAACCACACATACACCCTTAAAATGAATACTGTTAACTTACTAACCCAAGAGTGATTTATGAAGATCAAATCACATGTAATCCTGTGGTAATTCACTTTGAAAAACTTTGTTATCATAATGAGATATCAGAAAAATCCAATTTTAATTGATTACTTTGTTGCAGTGGGGTTTTTTTAATGGTTTTATAGTAATATGGTTGCTATTTCCTTCCTGCCTAAGCAGAAAACTGGAGTCTTTTTCTCTTAATGTAGTTTCTGACTTTATAACTATTCCTGGCCTGGGGCTTTACTTTTCCTAGGCTCATGCTGCATAATCCAACATAGCCACGTGGTAGCTGTTATTTCCAGTAAGGCTCATGATTTGAGATCCAGCTTCACCAAGCCATGCTGTCATGGCTCTGCCATACTGACAACTCCTCTGAGCCCAAACATGCAAAATAGAAATAATTCTCAATTTCATTGGCTGTCACGATGTTTAAATGGGGTAATGTAAGAAAAGGAACCAGCATAATATGTGATGCATAAAAGAAGTTCAAGCAATGCTCAATTCTTCACCTTTCCCATAGGTGCCGTAATAGGGCTGTGGTCATCTCACTCCAGAAGAGCGATTGACAGACACTCTGATTCAGCCACGATCACATGGGAACGGTCTGTCAGAGTAGAAGCCTTATCTATTGCATTTCCCTTCTAAAGTTAGCTATGCTTTTTTACAGCTTCGTTGAAGCATAAATTACATATCATAGAATTCACATATTTCAGGTATACAGTTCAGTGATTTTCATAAATGTGTGGAGTTGTACAACCCTCTCTACAGTCCAGTTATACAACATTTCTATCACCTTTCCTTCTGCCATTTATAGCACCTCACTCCCACCTCCAGCCCTTGGCAACCAGCGATCTGCTCTTTTCTTCTATAAATTTACCTTTTCTAGATATTCATATAAATGGAATTAAACATTCTGTACAGTCTTTTATATCTGGCTTCTTCACTGTGCATAATGTTTTTGAGATTCATCCATAGTTGTGGCCTGTATCAATATCTCATTCCTTTTCGTTGTGAGATAGTATTCCGTTGTATGGATATACTACATTTTGTTCCTCACCAGTTGATGGGAATTTGGATTGTGTCCACTTTTATGCTATTAACAATAATACTGTCTATGAGCATTCATATACGTCTTTGTACACATATGCTTTCACTTCTATTGAATAGATTCCTGGGAGTAGAAGTGCAATGTTGTATGGCAAGTTTGTATTTAACTATTTAAAGCCAAATTGTTTTCTAGAGTGACTACACTGTTTTACATTCCCACTAGCAATATATGAATATTGCAGTTTCTCCCCATCATTACCAATACTTATGTCATCTTTTTTGCTATTAATATAACCATTCTAGTGAATATGAAGTAGATATTCATTGTGGTTTTAATTTGCATTTTCCTAATAACTAATAACTGAGCATCTTTTCATATACTTATTTGCCATCCATATGTCTTCTTTGGTGACATGTCGGTTCATACCTTTTGCCCATTTTTTAATTGGGCTGTTTGTTTTCTTACCATTCAGTTGTAAGAGTTCTTTATATATTCTAGATACAGATCTTTATCAAATATCTCTTATGCACATATTTTCTCCTGTAGCTTATATGTCTGTGGCTTATATTTTCATTTTCTTGCTAGTGTCTTTTGAAGCACAAAACTTATTAATTTTAATGAACTCCAATTTATTGAGTTTTCTCTTTGATGGGTTATGCACTTGATGTCAATTTTTAGAACTCTCTGCTCAACCCAAAGTCACAAAGATTATCTCCTATGTTTTCTTCTAAAAGTCTTAATAGTTTTAACTTTTACATTTATGTTTATGTGCCATATCAAATTAATTCTTATATATAATATGAAGTAAGGATCTAGTTTATTAATTTTACATGTGGGTCTCCAATCGTCCCAGCATCTTTTGTTGAAAAAACTATTTCCCCTCCTTCATTGAACTGTCCTGATACCTTTGTCAAAAATCAATTGACCGTAAATACAAGGATATATTTCTAGAATCTCATTTCTGAGTTCCACTGTTCTATGTGCCTATCCTTGTGCCACACCACATAATCTTAGTTATGTAGTAAATTTGAAATCAGGTATTGTAAGTCTTTCAACTTTCTTCTTTTTCAAATTTCTTCTTCTTTTGGTTATTCTAGGTCCTTTGCATTTCCATATAAATTTTAGGATCATCTTGCCAATTTCTACTAAAATGCGTCGTAGAATTTTGATAGGAATTGCATCAAATTTATATGTCAATTTTGGGAGAACTGACATCTTGACCTAATCGAGGGACTTTTTAAAACATCTTTTTATTTGTAAATAATTTCAAACTTACTGAAAAGTTGAAAAAATACTACAAATAACACATGTATATGTATATTTTTAAATTGTGGTAAGAACATTTAATGTGAGATCTGCCCTCTTAATCGAATTTTAACCAATATGGTATTGTTAACCAAAGGCGCAATGTTGTACAGCAAATCTCTTTTATTCATCTTGTGTCATTGAAACTTAATGCCTGTTGGCTAGCAACTCCCCATTTCCTCCTCCCCCAAACCCTTTGTAACCACCATTCCATTCTCTGATTCTATGGGTTTGACTATCCTGGACTCTACATATAAGTAGAATTATGCAGTATTTTTTCTATGCGTTATTCACGTTTACTGAATGTTAACATTTCACCCCTTCGCTTTACAGTATCTCTGTGTATATGTGTGTGTGTATATATATATGTATGTATGTATGTGTGTACGTAATTATCTCTAAGCCATTTGAGAATGAATTCCATATATCATGTCCTTTACCTCCTATACTTCAGTGTGCACCTCCTAAGAATGGCATCCTCTTATATAGCCACAGAATTACCAACTTCACTAGATTTAACATTGTTACATGCTTTCATCTAATCAGTTATTCATATTCCAATTTATGACTTGTACTGTATGACATATTTTCTTCCTTATCGGACATAATTCACTTAGTTGTCATGACTCTTTAATCTGGAACACTTCTTTAGTCTTTCTTTGCTTTCTATAACATTAAGAGTTTTGAAAATACATTTTCAAAAAACATTCAGAAAATTTCAGAAAGTACATATACTTACAGGTTTTAAATAATTTTAAAATGTTTTAAAATACATCTTTAAAATAAATGCTCTTTGCTTTTTCTTTGTTTGATATTTCTCCCTGATTCCATTTGTGTTGTGCTTCCCAAGTCAGAATACCACGGAGGTTATGATGTGTGCTTCTCAAGCCACCACTTCTGGAAGCACACGATGTCCATCTGCCACTCATTGATGTTCATTTTCATCACCTAATAAAGGTGGTGTTCAATTTCTCCATTGAATAATTACCATTTTCCCCTTACATTTAGTAAGTCCTCAGACTTTCTTTTTAAACCAGCATGTTTATATTTTTCTCAGTGTCCCTGGCAAAGAAAGGAACTGCTTCTGTACTTGAAACACTACAAGTAATTGCTACCCCCTGTGAAGAGAGCATTTATAATGGCATTAAAGCCTGAAGACCTTTTCAATGTGTATTTAAGGATTTTCCCTAATGCATGGATGATTAGAATTGAGAAAGCTGCTACCAATTGGATGACAGTTTTCTTATCCACTATAATCTAATACAAGATTAACTCCTTTCTGCTATTCTATTAATATCTCCAGTTGAAGATTTCTCTGATTTCATCCCTGCCATGCTTGTTCATGAATAAATGGATGGAGCTATGTTCCTGTAGGAATTTTTAAGGGTTTTTTCTGCTCCATCAAATCAAAATAAATGAACAGCTCAGAAGAAAATAAATGGCTCAGACTTTATTGGAAATAGTAATACTTGGAGAAAAAAATATTTCTGATAGCTTTGGAAAATAAGAAGGATGATGACAAATCCAAAATGTGTGCCACCTCTCATCAGTATCACAAATCCAGTTAATAGGAGAGGATGACAGCTTTGTTATTAAATTATGTACATGCTAATTGAAGGCACAACAAAGTAGAAGGATCAGTGCCTTCAAAAGCACTTTCAGATTATTAGCTGTGATTTCAGTGATGGAATGCAATTTTCTAGCCCCATCTCCAATTCTCAGACTGATACTTCTCCTAAATACGGGCATGCTTTGGGAAAGAATGGTTGTATAGCTGGTTTTCATGCAGAACACTCATTCTCAAAGTCACTTTTGCCTCTGAAAATATAAGATCCCCATCATATATGAAAGCCAAGGTCACTCAAGAACTATTAAATATAATATGCACACTAAAGCCATTGTCCCACCTGATCCTATGGAGGTCTATGGCTGGTGGGGATCTGTTGGTGCTTTGTAACATGGAACCCACTCTGGTGGTTAATAGATGGATAGCTTTGCCTAAAAGTCTATGGTGCAAGCAGGAGTTTAGGATTTGGAATGGCCCAGTCCTTAGAAATGGCTCAGCCTAATTCCAAAAGCTTGATCCTATTGACAAACCTCTCTGAAAGAAATAACAGTGAGAATGACAACCTGAATTTGCATAGCCCTTTGTCCTTTCAAAGCATTTTTAGAAATATCTACTTTGAAGCAATATAGCCAAAATGCCTTAGTTTAAAACTTAACATCATCATCTTCTGCCTGTAAAATCTCAAAGTTGCCTAACCTTGTTTTATCTCAGTTTCCCCATCTGTAATGTGGAAATAATAGTGGAAACTTGCTAATAGATTGTTGTGAGAACTAAATGAGGTAATATTGATCACATGCTTCCAGCAATGCACACAGGAAGTGCTTGATAGAAGTCTAGTATTGTTGTCCTTATCCTGATATACTATTGAAAAAGGTCTAGGCATGGATTAATATCCTGTATTTATGGATGAAGAAGTAGAAGCCAGCAGTTCAATAACTTGCCTAAGATCACACAATAATTGATGGGTGACTTATGACAAAGAGAAGCCACTCTAAAATTTGAGTTCTGCTTTAGGTCCCTAGGGAGGGTTCCCTTCTCCCTCCAATCTTTTGAGCATTTTTATCACCTTAAATGATTGTGAAACATGGAAAGCCCTGAGGACCCCACCCAGATATATGGAATAAGACCTGAATCAGACTGTGTTCCTACACAAATGCTTGACCCCTCACCCCAGACCCCAGGCCCACCAGGGCTTGGATCTGTGGTAGCTGCCAAATACAGGTTCGATGAAGAGCCAGTCAAGACGGAGGCATGAACAACATGACCCCCACTGTTCCTGCCTTTTCTGGGCTTACAACTACCTCAGCAAGAAATCTTGCTAATGTGCTGGTTTCACCAAGCCCAACAGCTACAGTGGCTGTAGCAAAAGTAGTTAAGTGTCTCTCAGAAATAAAGACCAAGGGAGTAGCTAAAATATGGATTTTGTAACTTGAGGTCTTTTGGGGATAAAAATTGAATTGAACACTCTAAAAGCACTTGTTTGCAAAATCACTTCTATTTTTATATTATAGATTAACATTAATTGAAAAAGAAGACATGATGGAGTAAACATTGGTATCATCCATTTATGTAAAGAGAGAAAAAGCATACATACATACTCTGCAGCTTTAGCTAGTACATGTCCTCAAAGCAGATCTCTCTACTACTAAGACCCAGGGACAACTTAAAGCCCTGAAGCCTTTCCTGTAACTATACAAATAATTAAAAAAAGAGAGAGACTAATGAAAAGACAAACATTGCTTCTAATAATCAAATGATCTTGACTCCCTGTTTCATTAGGTATTCCATTAATCACACAAAATGGAGAATAAAAAGAAAGACATATATGAGGGAGGAGGAGAAAAAGAACTTAAAAAATAAGAAAGAAATATGCTTCCACCTTCTTATGGGGAAAAAAAGCCTGGAAGTACCATACCAGAGGGTTGAGGGACTCCCTTTGGGTGGCGAGATCTTCTTCTTCCTATAGATATCCTCTATAAAATAAGAGTATATTTTATCATGAAAATTGAGGAAAGTACATTTTTAAATCTCTATAAAGAGTACATTTTAAATCCCTATAAAATGGGTACCCATTGGGTACCAATTGTGAATCTATACACTGAAGGGCCTCCATCTTTAGCATCATCACGTGGGGAACTGTGCGCTTATCAGGTTATTGCTGTCCCCGTGAGGCAGTGCTGAGCTGTCACTGGAATATCACTATGCCTGGTACTTAACAACTAAAGAGATCTGAACCTTAAATATTGCTTGTATGGTATCCACTTGTCATTATAAAGCAGGGGAGGAAAAAGATAAAAAAAATATATAAACATCCTTTTTTTCATGGATAAAGACATGTGGCCAAATCCTGGACCTTACCAGTAACTCTGGAATGTTTTGAGAATGAGCCCAAGTGTCAGATTCTTCCTCCTATCTAAACAGAGCTCAGCTGGCAAGGCCCCCAGGGACCTGAATCAGACCTGGAGTCGTCATGCTTCTCCCTCAGTTTCCAGTGTGCAAGACAAAGGGCAGAGCTGAAAAACAGGGTCTTGGGGACATGCCAAACCAAAAGGTCAGATAGACTATCCAAGTGAGTTGGCATAGACAGCGGGGAAACCTGGATACCGAGCAAGAAGACAGAGCCCAGGAGATCAGACTGTGGGTGGGAGAAAATTCCCTGAGGGAAGAAGGGGTCTGCAGCAGCCTCTTTTAGCATAGATGGTGAGAAGAACGCCACTGAAAATGCCAGTGTGGCCAGGAAAGGAAGGTTTTTAAATCCCTTTGAGCTTATCAGGCGAGGTTTTATTCAAATGTGAACCACAGCTATGTAACTGTGAGTGACTGCAAAGCATTCCAGATTCCCAGACTGACATTCTCTGTGTATGCACAGCCCTTTTATTAAGCATCTAATTTAACAATAGGGATATTGAAAGGGATTTGTATCCCCAAGGAATATGTGCATCACTGTCACCATATTACTAGGATGGCTTTAAAAAAAAGTGTACCATTCTCTTGATACAAGATGCTTGACAGGCTCTCAGAAAAAATGCTGAGCTTTTACCACCTTTCCTAAGGAAGCAGTACACATGATCCCAAAGGGAGAAAACAGAAGATTTTTGCCAAATCTTGAAGATCTTGGCAGATATCAATAATATGATCTTTTTAAGAAATGAGGTTCTCCAAATTGTGGGTAATAGATTTACAGATTGCCCAGATGGCTTACAGAATAACAGATTGTAAACAGAACATAAATTATAGGCAGAAACATAAACACCAAACCAAATTTTGAAAATAAGCAGAACAGAAATCTGAAGAGCATTAACAAATAGTAATTGCTTGCAACCTTTAATGTCATCTTGGCTAGAGATGTTATTTGGTGTGAATGCCCCAAATAACAAGAAATGAAAAGGTTTATTTCTAGTATAGTTCAATCCAGCAAATATGAATTGAGTACCTTATATGTGCCAGGCACCATTCTGGAAGTTGAAGACACAGCAGCAAACAACACAAATCAAGTCCTTTCCTTCACGGGGCTCATATTCTAGTGGGAAAAGACTAATAAACAGGAATAATAAGCAAAATATATAGTATGTTAGATGAGGATACATGCAGTGAAAAAAAAAAAAAAACTTCTGAAGCCAGAAAGGAGAATAGATGTGTTGAAGGATGGTGCTTCAGCTCAGAACGGGGAGAAACGCAGCCCGTGGCCCTCACTTCGGAATGGAATTGGGTTCTGGCGTGGGAGGCAGGAGGCAAGTCGTCTCACTCTCTGGATTGCCATTTCCGCATCTATCAAGTGAAGCAGTTAGACTGTGGGATCTTTGTCCCAAACAAGCTCTTACTGCTCAGGCCGCTGGTGGCACTTTGATATATGACACAAGGGAAATTAAGAAACAAATTGGATTTCAAACCTAAAAAGTGACTCACCAAGTAGTGTTCTTTTGTGCCAGGAAAACAAAGCCACAGATTGCCCAAGGGAGGCTTGTGCCTTGGAGTGAATGCCCCTGGAAGACACTGCACTGATGCCTTCCACTCCAGCAGCAGCACAGAGGAGGGAAAAATGGGGTTGTAACTGGTTTACATCTCGAGGATATTACAGACTCATTTATAATTGCCTCTTTAACATTTTTTTTCTTAGAATTCACCATCTGTTAGGCACTGTCATTTTTCAAGCCCATTTTGTAGATTAGGAAATTGGAAAATAAAACTTAAATATCTTGCTAAAATTCATACAGTTAGTTGCAGTCCAAAAATTTAAACCCAGATCTCTCCAATTCCAGAATCTGTAAATTTTCCACTACACCCAGCCATGTATCTTGTAAGTACCTCATTTTTTATTCTAAAAATGTCTCTCAGATGAGGGTACACTCAACAAAATCCAGAATATGAGACATTATAAAGGACAAATGACCTGGCTTTTTCAACAAATAAATTGCAAGAAAAAAAGAGAAAGGAAAAATAACCCTATAGATTAAAAATTGCTTAAGAGACAACCAATTTCAATATTTGGACCTTATTTGGATCCTGCTTCAAACAAACTACTTAAAATCAATATATGAAATATTAATATCTCTGGAGATTTGAATACCAACAAGGTATTTGATAATATTTAAGAATTTTTGGCCAGGTGCAGTGGCTCATGCCTGTAATCCTACCACTCTGGGAGGCTGAGGTGGGTGGATCATTTGAGCTCAGGAGTTCAAAACTAGCCTGAGCAAGACTGAGACCCTATCTCTACTAAAAAAAAAATAGAAAGAAATTAGCTGGACAACTAAAAATATATAGAAAAAAAATTAGCTGGGCATGGTGGCACATGCATATAGTCCCAGCTACTTGGGAGGCTGAGGCAGAAGGATAGCTTGAGCCCAGGAGATTGAGGTTGCTGTGAGCTAGGCTGATGCCACGGCACTCTAGCCCAGGCAACAGAGTGAGACACTGTCTCAAAAAAAAAACCAAACAAGAATTTTTGGTGTGATAATATAGTTATGTTATTTTTATTTATTTTTTATTTAAATAGACTGGGGAGAGGATACAAGTGGTTTTTTGTTACATGGATGAATTACATAGTGGAGAAGTCTAGGCTTTTAATATACCCATTACCTGAATACTGTACATTGTATGCAATAGGTATGTTTTTAAAGACAGTAATTTTAGAGGTACATACTAACATTAACACATTTCCAGAAAATATATGATATCCAGAATTAACTTTACAATAATGCATTGGAGTGGGTATAAATAAACAAGATTGGCCATGTGTTGCTCACTGATGTAGCTGGGTAATGGGTTCATGAGGGTGATTATACTTTTCTCTCAAGTTTTGTATTTGCTTGAAAAGTTTTACAATAAAAATAAAGCCAAACCAAATCAAAAATCTCCACCATGGTAAATGTGGAATTAGCTGCGCTGACCACCTGCCTCTTTCTTAGGTGCTGTCTCTTCCCTCAGACTGGGGACAAATACCAAGTCTAATGGTCAAAGCACGTATGCCAGTGCTGTTGCTGTATAGAGTTGACCTAGACATTGGACTTCCTTCCCATGATAGACTCTCCTGTTCTGGATCTTTGGCTTTTATGCAGCCAGCTCCAAGGACCGTCTCACCCAAGGAACCCAGGAGAATATATTATATAATGAAAAGAAGGTGGTCTTTGGAATCAGAACTACCTTTATCAGAAGTCTGACCTTGCCCATTAGTGGCTACGTATTCTTGAGCAAAGCCCTTTACCTTGCTGAGCCTTGATGGGTTGTTGTGCTGATCAAATGGAATAGCATAAGCCTTAAAGGTTCCTCCCAAAATCTGGGCTCCCATATATACTAGTCTGCTACAACCCAGCAATGAATGAGGGGAAGAAGCAGTCTCTGTAGAGCGAGTGACTGACGTTTTTCTGGATGCCTATCTTCCCCACTGGACTGTTCCCCTTAAAGAAAGGAACCACACCTTGTGGTCCCAAAATAGTGATGTGGGAAGAACATGACCTTGGGATCAGAGAGTCCTCAACCTGAGGTTGTACATGTGGGGCTGTTTGCCAAAGGCAGGATGCTTTTGTCTACTTTGTGCAAAGTTGCTTACTCAACTAGCAGTTTCCCTGTTTGGAAGAAAAATGCCAGTCACCCACAGAAAGGAATTTGTTTTTATAGTGAATGACTAGAGTCAAGATCAAGAGGAAAAATGACTCCAGTTGATACTGTCAAAGCACTGGCCTTCTTTGAAGCAAACCACATTTTTTACTGTGTTCAAGTTTCTTTGTGGTTGATTCAGGTCCCTGGCCGGGGCATCATGGTGCTGGGGTTAGTATGAAGACACAGGTGTGTCCATGCCAATTATCCAAGTCGGCCCGACTGCATGTTAGGGCTGCCTTTTCCCCAGGCTACCTACCGGTCCCAGAACTGGATCAATTTGTATTGCTGCCAGGTGAATCCTGAATAGTGCTGGAGTCCTCCCGGCAAATGTCCATCAGCAGAAGGGCCTGAGGGCTGTTGCTTCCTTTGGAGTGTTTGAAGAAGTACTTCCTCCCCAGACTGGTGTCAAGGTCAGTGGATGAGCATTTACATCTTCTCTGCCCTTGTCTGGTCCTGCTACCTCATCTCTGAAGTTCAAGGATGCAGAGGCTCAGACGTAGGGATCTCACCCTTCTGAAAGGAAAAAGCAGAAGTAAGACCCATTTCTGTGGATGTGTTTGGGGTAGGATTCAAAAGGATTCTAAAGTCTGTCAGGACAAGCAAAGGCAAGAGAAGAGCCCAGAGAGTTTTGAAAAAGAGGAGCAACGAGATTCAATGAAAGAAGAAGGGCAGGCAGGAGGGAGGCAGGAATAACAGGTATATGGCATGAAATATGTATCTCAGTTTATTTTTTCTACATAATTAGCTGGTTGTCCCAATACCATTTGTTGAAAAATTCTTCTTCTTTTCTTAATACCACCTTTGTCATAGACCAATTTTCCATCTTTCGGGGTTTTCTGTTTAGTTCCATTCTTTCGTCTCTGCGCTCATGCTGGTGTGTGGTGTTGGAATCCAGGAGTGCCAGTCCAGGGGAATTCAAACCTGCATTCGGAACAACAGTTGGATACGTGCTTCCCATACAGGGGACTCTTCTCTTATCATTTTGAATCCCAATATCGTGAGGTTAGAAGGAACTGTTTAGGACAATGGTGCGCACCTAATAGAGGATTAATCATGTGTGCCTGAGTGTGAGAGCATGCAATGACCTTATAACCACAAGAAAATGAGGTGGTGTTGGAAAAAACTCTATTATTTGTCACCGGCTTTAAAAGTCTGTTAGACAAGTTCGGGTGCGTTCAGGGAGGTATGGCCGTAGACTGAAAGTCTGGTAGAGATAAATGGAAACTCCTGTAATTTGATTAGTTTTCCTGTTTCTGTAATTTACGCAAGTGTGTGAGCCCTCCCAGACAGCCTGCATGCTGTCTGGGGTCCCCCGCCTGGTCCAGCAGGGTGTCTTTCCTCTCTGTCACCCTGTGAGAAGCAGAGGGACTCTTTGACTGTTTCTGCCCAAACAGGGTGAGAACAATGTTATCAGACATTTCCAGGCAGATAGCGGAGGTGGATTTTTCCTAACCTCATCCCACCCTTTCTCATCTCATGCTGTCAGACTACCAAACAGGCGCAGAGTCTCCCCCCAGAGAGCAGTGAACGGTGAAACCACATTTTTCTTTAACTTTTAGCGTCCAAGTTTGTGGTAGATGTATTAATAATATAGGAGTGAACCCTGTACAATGCTTTCCGAACCTTCTATGCCACAGGTTCCCCCAAATAATTGGGAGTGGTTGGAAGGAATCAAGAAGGAAGATGGTTATAGGTTATTGTTCACTGCTCCCATTTCATTGTGCTAAACCCGTGCCTCTGTTTTAACTTTGTTATCCTGTGGTGGTGTTTACTTATCTGTATGTTTATGTCTCCACCCCGCTCAAGTTGCCTAAGGGTATCAGGATTGTTTTGACCATTTTCAGAATCTGGTATGGTATGTGGAATATAGTAGGTGCTTGAGAAAGTATTAAGTAAACAAATCTAGGAGTGTTTGTGAGAACACTAGTACTTTGTGAAAATCCCATTCCTGTGTTCAATTCAGGCACATGGTGTGTGCGGTGGGTGTGGGGGGAAGGAGGGTGTCTGCTCTAAAAAACAATAGCACCCCACGATTGCCTAGCGCCTGGGAGCATTTTCCAAGTCTATATCAGTAGAATCAGAAAAGGAATCTGGGAAATGAGGTTGGAGCTCTTTGTGGAGAAAGATAAACATTGTTCCCCAAACAGGTGACATGTTACAACACGAGTTCATTGCTATCGAGATCCTGTGAAACCTGGCAGTGACTGGCAGAGTTTTGCTGCTGCAGATAGGATTTCAGGCCTCGAAGAAAAGCTCCAATGAAAAGGAGGAGGAAAATCCCAGAAGTGGCAGAAACCCAACCTCCAGTGGCTCCTTTGCCCCGTAGGTCCTACCTGAGGGACTTTGCTAATCACATAGGAACATCTTTTGGGAGAGATTTTACTCACCCTTTCCTTTGAATGGCTAGCCTCCCTTTTATTTATTTATTTATTTTTTCAAGGCAAAGAAAAAGTTTCAAGAATTTTTATCACCGCCTAAAGGCGCTCAAGGGCCTCAAGTGTGGAGAAAAAGCCAATTGCAAAGCGAAGGCTCAGGGCCCTCCAAGTTCAGCCTTCACCTGAAACTGCACTGTGCAGTGAACACGCAATTGCTGATTAAACATGCTTCCCAGCTGTGATCAGGATTCCCTGGGAGAAGGGCTGTGGGCCAGTGCGTGGCTACATTCTGTCTACTTCTATAGAAAGGATCACGTCTAAAACTCCACGTACCGAGGAACTTGATACTGGGGAAGACGTAATACAGGTTCTCTAAGGAATGAGTTTCCTCCTCTTTTTTCATCCTTTGCATCTGGCAGTTTTTTGCTTTTGGAAAAAAAAAAACTGTCACAGCAACGTGAAGGATTTTAAAATAAGCAAGTTGCCTTTAGATAGATAAGAAGCTTCCTCTGGTGGCTGCGCTTCCCCTGCGGAAGCCTGCGGTGCAGTGGCCTGTCTCTGCCAGTTGCTATGGAGAGCCGCTCCAGGTTCCCTGGGCGGGGCAGAGATGGAAAGGAAGCTCTCTTCTAAATCTAAATTCTCCATCTGAAAAGGTTAAGCAGGAGGGAAATAATACTTAAGGGGGGGCAAGTAGATGCGTGGGTGTGAGAGAGAGAAAGAGAGAGAATACGAGAATATGTTTTATTTGATATGTGGATTATGGTTAGTTTTCTTAGGAAAATCCTTTTCTAGAATGACATAGGAGAAAATCTTGGGTAGTAAACTCATCTGGTTTTTACAGCAAAGTATCTGATCAGACAGAATATATCTTGTGCTTTCTTATTTTTTTTTTTTTTTTTTTTTTGGTGGTGGTGTAGTTGCATTGCTTTTGCTAAAATAAAATGCTTCTGTCTTCTCTGACTATATTCAGCCCTTGCTAGAAGATGGAGCTGGCTTTGTTGGCCTTACTGAATTCTAACGCATACTTTCCATGCAGACCAAATCACACCTTTTTTTAATGTGTTCGATTCTATGGAAACTAGTGAATAAATAACTTTATAACAAAGCGTATCATTTGTTCACAAAGGGCAGAAAGAGGAATGAAAATTTTTTTTAAAGTGTTTCAGGCTAAGGGGAAAAAGGGGACCCCCCAAAAATATGATGGTAGGGGTTCACTTCAAAATAAAATGTTAAAGGTAGGAAGTAGACATTACATATCAGGGAAGGGGGATAATCAGGGTCTTTAAAAAATAGTTATAATTATATGCTAAAATTTATCTCAAAACAACATAGGAGAGGAAAGAAGTGGATGGGAGTTTAGATGAGACAAGACTAGCCAGGAGCTGATAATTATTGGCATATGGAAGGCTCATAGTGCTATATATAGGTTTACATTTGCCTGTAACAAAAAGTTAAAAGAAACAGCTGTGCACATATCTCTCAGCCCTTACAATTGGAAGAATCAAAGTTGACCTAGAAGAAATCAGACTGCAGGCTAGAAAGACATTTTACTAACAGGAAGATACTGGCATTAGCGTGGGTTGTTGCATTATTTGGAGATGTTCACTGTTATAAATGTCTCATCAGTAATGAAAAAAAACTCTAGAATAAAGAAACCCCTGGATATGGATTTGATCCACACTTAATAGATTTCTTCCATTGCTGAGCCAATTTAGTCTCCTAATGGAACATTCCTCTGATAGAACATTCTAATACAGGCATAGAAACTACACAAGTGGTTCTGTGTTTGCTAAAACCAACAATAAAACATTCAGTGCAGACTGTAGTATGTAGGCTAAACAGCCAAAATATTGCATTTCTTAGTCAGTCAGAACCCTCTGGGGAGCATATAAGGCATGTAGAATCTGACCTTAGCTACCATATCAGTGCCATTTATAAGCTGCAAGCTACATATCCACTGGGCCCCCCAAGAACCCATACTGATTATCGTTTCTTTTTCTTCTGGTTTCCCCCAAGCATGGCTCCGTGTGTTCAGTGATACATATACTTTCCTGGGGATAAACCTAATTAAGTCTCAAGAACTCAGAAGAAGAAATCTATTAACATTTGTCAAGGGAATTGTAGTGACAAAGGATGGAGAGGTCTCAAAACCCAAGAAGCCAGACCAGAAGTCAGTTTTTGTCAAAAATATGTGCTGATACTTTGAATTCAATTTCCTGGCTGAAGGCTTTGGGTCATGATCTTCCTGGCTGAGTCAGGATCCTCACAGAGAGCCGAGGCGTATGATTTGCCATAGAATAGTCACTCCCTGTATTGGGAAAGACAGTGTATGGAGAAGGAAAATGGTTTCATCTTACCTCCTAGAGTTTTGAGGAAGCTGCAGGTTCAACCTAGAGAACTGGGAGGAACTGTGTTGAAGGGGGATGCTGAATATCTGGAAAAGTCTCTATAGGACTCTTGCTGCAGCCATGACTAAAATTGCCAACAGAGAACTTCCTGGAATCCAGACACCAGATACAAATTGACACATCTGTGTCTACCTTAAAGGTTGGCTCTAGAGGTTG
>CAUYSK010050386.1:0-17954 GCA_963575035.1 Avahi laniger | reverse complement strand
TTAATTTCTTTCTATTTTTGGTAGAGGTGGGGTCTCACTCTTGCTCAGGCTGGTCTCGAACTCCTGAGCTCAGAATGATCCGCCCACCTCGGCCTCCCAGAGAGCTAGGATTACAGGCGTGAGCCACCGCGCCCGGCCTATACAGAATTTTTAAACCAATTTGGTGGCACTTTACCATTTGGTTACTGTTCCTCTTAGTTCTTGTATATTTCAGGAAATAGTGAAAAACAATTTCTTTCACCATTCTTTTTTGAAGGTTTGCTCTTGTAAGTGATGAAGAGATTAAGTGAGATGCATCAGAAGAAGAATGAGGTTTTGACCCATGGAAGATCTCAAATACAAATACTGAGAAAAAAATTACATTTATAATACATGAATATTATAAACAGATTTTTATGCTCTCTTTATTTATTTCATAAATGTGCTATTTAATAGTAAATATTTTTGGACTCAAATTCATTGTTTGAAGATTTTTTTAAAAAGTTGTTAAAAAATTTTTATGTTACAGATCCTACAATCTATACCTATTTTTATTTTAAACCATATTTAAAATTTCCATAATTATTCCAACAAACAATAAAACTACTTATGAAATTTTTTGATTATAGAAATGCTTATGTAAATAGGCAATAATAACATTATTTATTATGCCTCTATATATTTTTTTCATCTAGTCAAACTTCAAGATTGTATAAGTTATTTAATTCTAAAATAAATCAGAAAGAAAAAAGTCTTGTAGCCTACCAGAAATGACAATACACAATAGAGAAAAAAGGAAAGAGAAACCAGAAATAGTCAAAATAATATGTAAAATTGTTTTTGCCTAATCATGCTGATTATATCAGGAATTTTATCAGGATCAAGGATACGAGGCAAAAATTGAAAAATTCTATGCTTGGGAAAATCTGTGATGAATGATAATTAGTTAAGAGACCAAGGAAGGATCTGGTAAATGAAAGAGAAAAAATACCTACCATATCAATGATTGGCACAGAAAAACATATAAAGTAAATATAATTCCGTCCATCTCTAATTATATCTCCAATATGTGAAGGCTAGTTAAAAATACAAATCTAAGGCTTCATCTCAGATCTAATGTACAGAATCTGAATTTTGAAAGGCCTTTTGTATGCTCATTAATGTATGAGAAGCACTATCTAATAAACTATTGAGAACTAGTTGGATTGAAAAGAGTATCCACCATACTGAAGGGCCTGGACTTAGATCCTACCTGTTCGAGTCCCAAACCTTCTATCTGTAACTCCAGCTGCTCCACTGAACACATGTAAGCTACTATAGGGCAAAGTTTAATGTTTTCTCAAAACTGAGGCTAGAGTTTCTATGGTAATCGAGAAAACCAACAAAAGAAAAGTTAACTGAAATCTCGCCTCAAAATATTATATACTTTGACAAACAGTTAAAAAATTCATCAAGTCTTATAAGCTAAAGGGTATACCAATAAAATTTATACATAATCACTGATGGTGTTTCCAGTGTTTCTCAGCCTGACGGTGTTTGAATGGAACATGAAAAGTAATGTTGCTCATATATTTTTGAATTTTTGAAATGAAACATTATATTGATCAAAAACATATGGTTATTAATTAATAAATACTTAAACATTGTACACGAAATATAATGACTGCTTGGGTCATTTCTTATTTTTCTTAATGAGTGGTTCTTTTTATTTAACATATTTTGTGTCTATAGACAAGCTATTGTTAAATTTGAATGTTTATTGTTTTACATTCATTATTATCTAATTATCAAAATAGATCAAAGGCTAAACAGGTGAGAAATGTTTATTGATGTATAAATATAGTAGTTAAACAGAAATTTAAATACTGCAACAAAATTAGTTTCTCAAAAGGCACTGTTGAATTCTACATAATAACAGTAGCATAAAATATGAAATAAGCAAATTCTATACTAGCTCTCTGAGCTTTTCTTTTTAATAGGATGGAAACATTCTTTTGAAGAATATGAATCTATTTTTGGCATATATAAGATTCATTCATATATGAAAGAACACTGATAAATGACTCTTTTGTTGAGGTGAAGTCATTCCTGAAAATTACATAAAACACGTATTTCCTTTATTAATGATTATTTGTGAATAATGATATAAACTGTAATAACATCAGAAATTATGAAAACAAAATACCTATGCTCCCAAACCAAGCATTTCTATGTAATATGAACAAAGGAGATTCCATGTGCTGTTGAATTTTCATAAAACATAAAAGATGCAATGAACAACTTTTTTCTTTTAAAGCTATTACACGCTGGGGTAGAAAAGGAGTCTTGTATTTATTGCACAAATACTAGCAAGCATACTGAAACTGGAGATTCAGTATGCTAAACTAAATACATCACAAATTTGTAATTGGAGGAGATTCTAAAAACTAAACATCATTTTCTAAGATTTCAAGGGGCTTGTTCAAGTGATGTATTTAGTTTATTGAACAGCCTGATCTTATCATTGCTGCAGTATCTTCACAATATTTAATGCCAGGATAAGATCTCAGCATTTTAAAGACCAAACTGTGTGGAAATGATTCAGCTATTTAGAGTTTGACATTTTACCATACCTATTCCTTCATTATAGAAAATAACTTATAGTCACATTTTAAAACCACATCCAACTGCAACAACCAACTCTGAGGAAAGAGCTCTCATAGCTAAATTTGATCAAAGAGTAGATTTAAAATTGATTTGCCACTATTTTAAGCTGAAGCACTCAATCTTCCATCCTTTGAATGTAAGGTCCTGTCAGCTTTGTATCTAACAGTGCACTTAAAGTAGTTTTAAGTAAGAAATCTTACCTTCATTTCTGGGCCTTTGTTTTATGCACATAAACTGAGATATCTAATAAAGCTACCAAATGCTATCAACTATTCTTCACAATATTAATATCGAGTGATGGGAGTACATAAAGAAAAGAAACTTACAAAATAGCCTAAACATAGACTCTAAGGCATGCTTTAATTTATACATCATTCTGTTAGATGCAAGTATCTTAGAGACAAAACATGGCTATCCCTCTAACATAAAGGACAATTATTTAAAATCAGTGGCCTCTGTGGTTCCATAAATGCCAAATATTTGAGATAAACCATGGTGCAGATCGTTAACATGAAAATTTTTCACACAGGTAGAAATGCATTTCTTCCTTACCCTCCTCCGTCTCAGCCGCAATCAAGCAGTCACGTTCAACAGGTATATAGAAAGATTTAGATAAACTGTTAAAAGTTAATTAATTTTAATTAATATAAATCATGTGATTTTTCTTATTTCCCCATGCCAATTGTTTGAAAACCACACTGAATATCCTTTTCATTTCTTGATTTTTATTTTCTATCATATTTTATAATTTAATTAATTCTTTAATTTTATTCACTACCTTGAACTGTATACCCATGCAATGTTTTCTCATAATATTTGTAAAATGTATTTTTCTTCCTCTCAGGCACTCAATATTTCACACCTAGATTAAACACTAAATAAAATCTACTATTATTGTAAAGTGTTCTAATTCTCTTTTAAGTTCTGTCAATATTAATTATATGTGTTTGGACACCCTGGTATTAGGTACACAAAGAGGATTATCATGTTTTCCTGATTGATTCATCATTTTTTCCTGTGAAATGTCTTTCTTCTTCCCTAGAAATCCTCTTTCTTGAAATGAATTGGACAAACTCTTATTTCTGTGACATTAATATAGCTATTCCAGTGTTTTAGCATTAGTGTTTATTCTATTATTTATTTCCTCCTTTTTATTTTAACTACAATGTTTCTTTAACGTAGGTTTCTTATAAACATCCTATAGCTGTGTTTTAATTTTTTTCTATCTGGTCTGACACTCTCTGACAAATGATCTGTTTAATCCATATATATTTCTGTAATTTTTAATGAAGTTGAGTGTCAGTATACCACTTGCTATTTTTTTTAATATTTACATCATCTATTCTTTGTTCATTTTTTATATTTTTCTGTATTCTTTTGGATAAGTTACAATTATTTTAATAATTCATTTTACCTTATTAAACATATTTATGTAATTTTAATAGTTATTAAAATATGTATTTTAATTTTTTACTATCTCTCTTCAAATAAGAATACTTTACAGTATATTTACCTCTCTAGCATTTAATTCCATCTACTTCACTTTCTACCTTTGTGATTTTTTCATCCTATATTTTTCTTCTACTTACTGAAAATAAACAGTTATTATTTCTTGTTTAAAGATACTAAAAAGTTTTTTATAACATTTATACAAATATTTCACCTTTCTGATCTTTTCATTCCTTCTTGAAATTTGTAGTTTACGCTTATCATTTTAAAAGAAGTGTGAGCAACTTCTTTTAGCTTTTCTTGTGTTCATTATTCCTGATGATACATTATCTTAGTTTTATCTGTATGAAAATATCTTTAACTTTTATTTAAAAATGTATGTTGGATACAGAACTTGAGATATGCAGTTCTCTTTTTTTAGAACTGTCATTCTATTGTTCTGCTGTTTTCTAACCTCTATTTCTAATTAAAAATTGACCTTTATTTATTTCACTATTCCTTTTATGTATTGTGCCTTTTTTCTCTTTATGCATTTTACATTTTAATTTGTTTTTTTTCCAGCATTTCAGCTATAATGTGCTTAAATGTGCTTTTTTAAAATTTTGTTTATAATTGACACATAATTGTACATGTTTAGAGGGTATACTGTGATGTTTCAATACATCTATACACTATTTAATGATCAAATCAGTGTGATTAGCATGTCCATCACCTCAAACATTTATCATTTCTTTGTGATGGTAATATGAATGATAATCTTCTCTAGCTATCCTGAAATATATATTAAATAATACATTGTTATTAGCTATAATAACCTTGCTATATAATATAATAGAAGACTATATTCTTTCTTTCTTTTTTTTTTTTTTTTTGAGACAGAGTCTCACTCTGTTGCCCAGGCTAGAGTGAGTGCCGTGGCATCAGCCTAGCTCACAGCAGCCTCAAACTCCTGGGCTCAAGCAATCCTTCTGCCTCAGCCTCCCAAGTAGCTGGGACTACAGGCATGCGCCACCATGCCCGGCTAATATTTCTATATATTTTTAGTTGTCTGGATAATTTCTTTCTATTTTTAGTAGAGATGGGGTCTCGCTCTTGCTCAGGCTGGTCTCGAGCTCCTGACCTTGAGCGATCCACTCGCTTCAGCTTCCCAGAGTGCTAGGACATTCTTCCTTTTTAACTGTAATTTTGTACCCATTGAAAAACCTCTTCCCGTACTCCTAGTCCCCATCCTCTGTGTTTTGGCAACTTTGTCAAAATCAGTTGGCTGTAAATGTGTGGATTTATATCTAAATTCTCTATTCCACTGGTCTATGTGTCTATTTTTATGCCAGTACCATGCAGTTTTGTTACTAAAGCCTTGAAGTATATTTTGAAGTTAGGTAGCACGATGCCTCCAGCTTCGTTCTTTTTGTTCAAGATTTCTTTGGCTGTCTTGAGTCTTTTGTATTTTCATATGAATTTTAAGACTGTTTTTGCTATTTCTGTGAAGAATATCATTGACATTTTGATAAATATTATATTTAATCTGTAGATTCCTTTAGTGGGAATATGGATATTTTAACAATATTAATACTTCTAGACCATGAGCACAGGATATCTTTTCATTTATTTGTGTCTTCTTCAATTTCTTTCAACAATGTTTTATAGTATCGATTGTAGAGATTTTTGATTCTTGGTTAAATTATTTTTAGATTATTTTTTTGAGGGGGAAGCGGCTATTGTAAATGGAATTGCTTTCTTGATTTTTTTTCAGATAGTTCCCTATTGGTGTATAGAAAAATACTTCTGATTTTTGTATTTTGGTTTTGTATCCTGTCACTTTATCTAATTTAGTTATTATTAGACTATTAAGTATGAAATGTTTGATTTCCTTAAGTACTGAGTTTGACAGTTGATGTCTCTGACATTTCACTTTGACACTTCTTCTTTTATGTTTATTGTGAAGGTACATCCAGATTCTTTCAAACACAAGTTTTGGCTTGTGATTATCTTTCAAATTTTTTTAGAGCAATTTTTGTGAAACCATGCATAAGTCAAAACTTCATGTTATTTTTGAATATGAGTTCTGTTGTGGAACAAACACTGCACAGACAGCTCAAAATTATCAACGAAGTGTTTGGGAAGGGTGTGGCTAATGAACACACAGTACGTCGATGGCTTGAGAAGTTCCATTCTGATGATTTTAATCTTGAAAATGAGCCATGTGGGTGACCTGAAATCAACGTGGATAATGATGAGCTGAAAGCTGTAGTGGAAGCAAATTCATCTCAATCTATGTGTGAATTAGCAGCAAGGTTCGATATTATTATTCCAACAGTATTGGACCATTTGAAACAAATAGGCAAGATAAAGAAGCCCGATAGATGGATGCCACATCAATTAAATGAGCATCAGAGGAGAAATTGTCTCGTAGCTTGCCTTTCTTTGCTGTCATGACATAAAGGTGAAACATTTGTACACCAAATTATTACATATGATGAAGAATGGATTCTTTTGACAATCGCAAGCATTCAGCATAATGGTTGGATAAAGGTGAAGCCAAAACTGTCTAAAACCAAATATTCATCAAAAAAAGCTAGTGATGTCTGTGTAGTGGTATAGCGCTGGTATTAACCACTACAGCTTCATGAGACTTGGTCAATCGGTTAAGGTGGATGTCTACTGCAACCAATTGGATGTAATGATGAGGATGCTTGCAATTAAGCAGCAGAGATTTGTCAATAGAAATAGGCCAATCTGCTTGCAAGACAGCACTCGAACACATTTCACACAAACAACACTGCTGAAACTATAGAGCCTGGACTTGGAAACTCTCTATCATCTACTGTATTCACCAGACCTTTCACCAGCTGACTACCACTTCTTCCAGGCTTTGGACCACTTCTTGCAAGGAAAAATATTCAACTCTCAACAAGCTATGGAAAACGCCTTTGATGATTTCATCACGACTCCCTGTCCAGGCTTCTTTGCTGCTGGCATAAACAAGCTACCATTAATTAAGATGGCAAAACAGTGTTGATAGTTTAGGTGCATACTTTGATTAATAAAACTGCTTCTTGCTTGCATATAATAAACCAAACTTTTGATTCAAAATCGGACATTTTGTATTTAATTACCTAATAGTTCTGACAGTTTTTCGGTGGTGTCTTTTTCTATGTATGTATGTGAACTGCAGTTAAGTTAACCTGGGCTTTGTTAGAGCTTTAGTTTGATTCAGCTTACTACTGCTGGAAATGTTTGGATGCAAGTTTTGGACTTTTTCTTCATCAGGGTTTGTCTTCCTTGAACTGTCAAGGTTTGAGAGATTTCTTTGTCTTTTACAGGAAAGCCATCAGCTTTCTGCACCAGGAGAGGTCTCAGTCTGTTTTAGATCCTGGCTACCAGTTTTGTGGATTGTTGATATGTTCTCTCTGCTCTCTGGGGCCACATCTGTCTGTTTGTCCCTCTGTCAGTCTCTCTTTCCTCAGTTCTCTGTGCCCTACCTTAAATTTTGTAAGAGCCTAGAATGGCGTAGAGGGTTTTGTCTCAGATTTCCTGCCCCACTCCTAGGCTATGGTAGCTGAAAGCCTAAAGTATCTTAGAGGAGTTTCTCGCAGATTTCCTAATTTGGCCTTAATCTTTTGTAGGTGGAACTCAGAGTACTTGGGTTTATTTCAGCTCCTCTGTATGTTCCATTTCTCAGTAGCTGAAAACTATTATCGTTATTAAAAAACTATTTAAACATTCATCTACTTTTGCCTTATTCCATCTGTACCAGATTCCTCCTTATCTGATCTCTCCCCAAGGGTGAAAGGAGTTGTACTTCTATTCTTTTCCATGAAGAGCTTGCTCTTTTCTCGATTTAAGTTTATATGTGTTTCTTTGAGGCCATAGCTCTATGACGAAGTTAAAAAACTATGAAACTAAGGTTTTTAGTTTTACTGTCTCAATTTGTTTTGAAAGTTAGAATGATAGTTTATTTTTACTTTCTACGGTAACTAAACAGAAATGAAAGTCACCTGGGCATTTTACGGTTTGCAAATGTATATTTGCAAACATTTTACAGACATTTATAGATATTTCTGTCAATCAAAATGACTGATCAGCATGGATTTAATTTTCAAATTGATAGTTAAAGTTCACACTTTCTCTGAAGCATAATCTTGTTTTGTCCAATTCTCTAATGAACAGATCTACCTATTATGTATGTATGTATTAATATCTATCTTTCTTTCTTTCTACCTACCTATCTATCTGGAACTCCTACATATAGTTCCAAATCTGAATCAAAATTTCTCTCTTCCTGTTAGGTTTATCCTTCTCAAAGTATCATTATCTATCCACTTTACTCAATTCAGAACTTCATTCCCCTTTTCCTCTATCTTAACTGACACAGCCATGCAAGTTCTACAGGTTCTAATTTCTCTAATTCTATTTAATCTTTCCCCTTTTCTCCAACCCTATAGCTACCACTCTAAACTAGGCTGCTATCATCTTTTCTCTGAATAAAAGAGACATTATCTGAGTCTTTTCTGATCCTTGCCTAATTGTTCTAAAATACTCTCTAAGTGCAAATCAGTATATCATGCCCCTCATCCTAAAAGTTTTTAATCATTTTCCATTATCTATGTGATAAGACTATTAAAATTTCTTTCATGTTTCCTTTTATGATCTGATTCTTCAGCATCCACTCCTATATTTCCTACTCCTTTTCCTTTCAAATCACCCTAAACAGTTTGAGTGTAGTTCAACTCTCCAAACATATCCTGGGTTTTTCTTGACTCCAAGAATTCACAGATGATATTGTATCCACTTTCTTTCATCTTTTTATTCTCTGTCTTTCCAATTTCTCTTCGAAAATGTAAAAATATAACAAAACAGAAACTGAACACATTTTACTCATGTATAAAAATTTAACAAATGTCACTGATCATTCTGGTTTCAAGTTTAGTACGTATGCTTTTGTCTTTGTAAATCATCTTCACTTAGATCCACTATACTGATTTGTAAGTTCTCTTTTAGCTTTCCCTAACCCAAGTAGGATGGTGAGGACTTAATTATTTCATCCCGTATTCAGTACCAGGTGCATGGTAGGAAGTATAAATGTCTCTTAAACAAAATAAATGAAAGTGAGAATCTTTGCATCGGCTCCTTGGAAATAAGATACAAAGACAGGAATTTGTAGGCTATCATTTTAACCTTTACACTCTTTTCCTCTGCTTTATCTAAACTGATGATGAGGGGAGAGAAAGAATCTCAAAACCGAAAAGGCAAACATGGGTAGACATTTACTTAAATTATTATTTGAGTAAGCACACATTTTTTGATATTCAAATGAGAAGCAACCATTATTTAGACACTGTTTGAAATTAAAAATTATAAGTCACTCATAATATAGTTATATTTTTCTTTGGTGCTATATCAAAATATTATATTTTGAAAACCAAATATTCATCCATTCTTTAATCCTAGTTTTGAACATTATTTAATTTTTGATCAGTGGCACATCTAAATTCATAAATATTGAATACACATATTAATTATATAAAACTACTATGCTTAATAGTTTTAAAAGTTTCTCTTTTTAAATATATAATTTTCCATTAAATAAATATTACCTCTACTTTAAATAATATTTTTAATATTCAATCCTCAGTTCACCTAAGGCAAAAATACGGAGCAGTATGTACCTATTTGTACAAAATGACCAGCTAGGTAAGCCAAGTATTCTGTTAAGATCCTATCTGAACCATGTAAATGATTATGGCCATAGCCAAGTATTTACTTTTCATCAATTTTCTTGTCTGCAAAATAAAAATGATAGTATAAGTATCTATATTACAAGGTTGACTTGAATAGTAGAATAATATATGCAAATTTTTCATTACAATAACTGAAACATAATAGGAAGGTATTTTATATCTATGTATTCCATACTATAATGTCCATAAGGAAAATTCTCCTCTTATAATGTTTAGCTAGGAAAACTTTATTATCTCTATGTTCAGCTAAATAAGTAATAACAGATGCTTATAATTACTGATATGATCCCACATACTAAGTGAAGGCACAGAGGAAATAGAGGATTGTCATTAGTTACAGAATTGCTAAGGTTCAGAACTGGAATATTAATCTCAGTCTTCAAATTCCAGCATCAATATTGTTTCCACTGTGGCATGCTACTTCATAAAAATAATAATATTAGATTCCTGATGTTATCTTAGAGGAAAATTCTTGTCCTATTGGGTATCCTTTGTCATTTTAACCTATACATATTTGAACAGAAAAAAAAATTCTTTTTATGGTCCAATTAAACAGAATAAAATATTATATATTCCATATCTCCTTTTTATAATTCAAGGATTCGAGGTAGCATAGTTCAATGGGAATTAAGTTTAAAAAAAGCATGGGAATACTAAGTTTGTAAATTTTAATTTGATGTATCTCTAGGAAAATTACTATAATTTAAGGACAGGATTTAAATTATGTGAATTCTTTTCTGAGCTTTTTCTTATCTTGAAGGAATTATACATTTTTTTTTCCTAGTGGAGTAAATTCCACTGGGAAATGTAGAATTACAGTCATGTAAAATCAAAATTATCATCAACTTCAGCATGCATTTTTGCATGACTTTTAGATTCAATGCTTTGCCTTGTAAATTATTGTATGTTATTGAAGTTTACAACAATGTTATAATAGCAGAATGCTCAGGACTATTGCTCCTTTCTGTACGTAAAATCTTTTAATTGTTGTCCATTTATAATATATACTATGCTCTGGATAAAATTAAAATTTCTTTAATAGGCACAGACTTACCCTTAAGTCAGTGAAACTTTAGCCCCTAAGCTGCTCACTCCCCTTCCAAGAACATGAGAAAAACTTTTCTAGTATGTTTACCTAGTTATATGCATTTTTGTAAAATTTGCATATATAATCTATTTAAACATTTTAATTAGTTAAGCCAATTACATTCCACCTTACTTTCTGTCATAGATCACATTTCACTTCATTTTGAATAACTTTGCAGTGACCATGGGCATTTTTGGATATTGGTAAGATAAACTTGATTTGGGAGTGTATTTAAGTTCAATTTATTAAAGATAGCTCTAGATATAGAGGGAGGGGTATATCTTATGGCATTCGAAGGAAGAGTTTTAAGAAAAATAATATAACATTTGCTGTGAAATTCCCTGGGCCTCTTCCATAGCCCTGTGCAAGTGAGAGATCTTAGGTCTTAGAAATTTAAGCTTCACTAGCTTCATGGTAAATCTACTTCTCTTTGAGATTTAGAAATGTAGTTTGCAGTCATCCTATTTTAGTTAAGTTAATTTAATCAAAACTGACAGATTTTGACGAAAATTCATAGATTGTTTTGGGAGGGAAACATTTCTCCTGTATCTCTTCATTAGTTGCTTTAACTCTAGATTAGTGATTCTGTAGGCCTTCTACTAGTTCTTTCTGTAACTTAATCTTAATTGCCTCCACCTCTCTGTTGTGTTTCTTTCCTGTTTTCTGAAACATTTCCCTTCTGCTTTCTTTGCTTATTCCCTCATATTGTAAAATATATAATCATTAAAGAATTTTTTCTTTAATTGTGATTTGACTCTAAAAGTAATTCTCCTTGTAATAGATGTGTTTAATTCATTAACTTTATGTGCAAAAATAAGTGCCAGTAATAAAATGACCTGATCATCACAAAACACAATTAATAATCACAAAATCAAACCTAGGTATATTTTATTACTACTTTCATTTCACATATGAGCAAATTTAAGCATGGAGATATTAAATAAGTTATCTAAGACTATACATCTAGGAAGAGACCAAGATTGATTTAGATAGATTTCAAATCTTGGCTACCAGGACCTGGAGTTTGTGCTTTTAAACATCATGCTATAATTTCTCAAAACAAGTATATTAAGTCTTTTTGCATACTATTTTATATTCTTCCACTTTATGCTTCCTATTTGTTAGTTTTACATCTTTTCTTCCATAACTGTATTTCTATTTAGTATTTTCTCCAGTAATTTGGAAGGCAGATAGACGATTTTTCATTATCACAGTAGTTGCTTTTAAAAATTTTACAAAGTACATGTGAAATCTATTTCTCTAAATAAAAAGTAAAAACTGCATAATATCAATTGATTGCCACCTATGTAAGATGAAAAAATAGCATGTGTACTCTGTCTAGACCTTTTTCTACCTTTATTTTAAAATGACCTAGGAATGTTCACCTGGTCTAATATTTTAGCTTTTTAAATATTACTTTTCTTCTCTCTTAAGAAAAATCTTGACATTTTAAAAAAACTGCTTTGAAAATAAAATAAACATAAAGCTCACTGTCCATTAATAACTCTTTTTTTAAAATTTGAATAATTTTCTTAAAGAATAATTTTTATATGAAATAGGGAATTTTTTTTCTTGGATTCTCATTTTAACTCCCAATATGCAATATATAAGAAGAAAATCCTCCATAACAGAAAATGTGCTTACAAAAATGTCTATTTTTGGTAATTATTTGTACCAGATTCAATTCTCAGCTTAGAAGATTCCAGCTGCACAGTGAGTTAAATCTTTCATTTTTCAGAGTTTCCTATTATAAGACATTCATTCCTACTTCATAAGAATTAGTCTAAAATATAGATATGCATTCTCTTAAACTGTATATGTATTTTACTATTCTATTAATTTCATTTGCACTAAATAAGTGCAAGTATCACAGAATTCAATAACAATAAGAAAAATAATAAATTTTCACTTAAATATCAGACTTCCAGGTGAAGATATAGCAAATATTATTAAATTAATCTTAAAAAGTCCTAAGAAAAATGTACACAATTTTAGCCAAATAAACTGTGCATAAACCCTCTATCTTCAGCTTCAGGAAATCATTGTCTAGCAAAACCTCCTGTAGATTCCTACTAAGAACATAAATGTGAGAAATAAACTTCACTTCTAGAGCTCTTCAAGGGACCTGTCTTCTTTCTATCACAAATGATTCATACAAATTTGTGTCAGACTATTTAAAAATCAATCCCAGGAAATATTTTGAAATATTTCCTTTTGTCTGAAAGACTAATGGTTGTATTAACCTAGAAATTACCTTGCAGCAGTATTGTCAGTGGCCAAAATATGAACAAGAGAAGGGAAATGATATTAGTTGGTTCTTAAAATAAGATAATTACATGTTATTTATTTGATTCTTATAGCAACACTTTTAAGTATTTATATCATTATTTCACAAATGAAACAGTGCAGACTCAGGCTGGTTTTAAAACTTGACTAAATTAATATAGTTATGAATAAATTTAGTATACATACCCTGGCATTTTAATAATCTATCAGGCAGTAGAGAAGATTATGTGAGTAAGAGGAGCTGTATTGTTTATAGACATGAATATATATGTGTTGGAGTACTATAAGTACCAAAGTTAGTAAAATTGTAAAAATATTTTAAACAATTCTAAAGTTTAAAACAATTTGAACACATTAATCTTTAATTAATTATGTTATTTTAATAGCTTAGTTTTAAATTACTAACTGCTTCAAGTGTTTTAGAATCAGACTGCAATTCTCCCATCCAAGTACTAACCAGGCCCGCCCTTGCTTAGCTTCCAAGGTCAAATGATATTGGGCATGTTCAGGATGGTATGGCTGTTCTCAATCTACTATGAAAGTAAAAGATACCAGAATGAAATTACTTTTTGTTAGACTCAAACAAAGTAGAGCCAGGAGAGCGTGAAGGGTAAGGGTCCATGCTTGCATGTGTGAGATAAAGACTGTTTCAAGGACTTTCTAAAGTAATCCCACAATGAATTCTTTCTTTAGGACTACAACAATTCAGATAAGATGCTCTAAAAAACAACAACAACAATAACAACAGCAACAACAAAAACACTTGCCCAGTAACAGCATGCCCCCAATGAACTGATGCCAACTCTGGCTCTGAGTCTCTGAAACCAATGAACTATGTTCTGAAGTAGCTTAGGTAAACTTCTCTTTTTGCCAATAGAAGCTTCCTTTTACCCTGCCTTCAGATGTATATGTGGCTTGCCATAACTGTGCAGCTCAGATTTCAGTCCTCTTTTCTAATTTCTGAATAGATTCAACATATTTAGAGATATTTTTCTGTTTTTTTTTTTTTTGATTGATACTACACAATTCTTTAATCTTCTGTACTTAGTTCTGTGAACTCTCACTGCCTTGACTCCACAAAACCTCACATCCATCTCTTCATCTCAGGGAGTCCTCCCAGCTCCACCTCAATCCCCTATTCCTGTGCCTAGAAATTCTCTCAAGGCAGTAAGCTAGAGAAATCACAGCATGCATCTCATTTCTTTCCCGCATCTCAATTACCACTCTCTTTTTTGATCCTCAGTTTTCAGTTGTTTCCAATGGGAGAATGAATCATGTACCATTTGTACCATGTGGCTGGAAGCAGAAATTTTCAATTTCTATGGGAATCTGGATTTGTTATGTAGGAAATTAATAATTATTACAAGTATTTAAATAAGAAATTGTATTATCATTTGTTAAAATATAATAAAACATATATATTAATACATTGATATTACTGTAGAATGTTTCATAAAGCCCAGAAAGTATTGTGAGATGGTCCTTAATGTGTATTTCCTTACAATTCTTTTTATAGAGCATGCCTAGCATTCTGATTTGCTTCTCATGACTTTGTACAGTATTCATAAGAAGAAAAATGTCAGTCCATAAACTTTGACCAGTTGGAACTATTTTATTAACAAGTGTAGTGTCACTCATACATTAGAAAAGAAATCTAGCCTGATGGATGAATAAAATGTTTTTATTTTTAGCCCTGACACTTTAAAAATTACATGACTTCTCTGACTTATTCTCAGATATAGAATAAATATTAGATATAAAATGTTATAACTGCTAGTATAGACTCATGTACAAAATGGCTTTTTGAAAAAACACTTTTACATAAGAGCTACTAAATAGGTTCAATTATAAAAGCAAATGTGGTAAAAAAAAAAAATGACATACCCTTAACAGAAGATTTTGATAGAGATTAGTATTGTTGAAAAAAAATAACTTTATACTCAGATATACAGAAATGGGAGAGGACTGAAATAGTAGAATATTTACCGATAAAGTATATAATAAGACTCATATTAACACTGAGAGTTTATCTTAAAACCCAGCTAATTTCAATACGTGAAAAGTGTCTCACTGTTGAAACACATAGAAAATAGTCCAGAAATGAGAAAACAATAATAAAGAAAAATCTTGGAAAGTTAGAGTTGTAAACATAAAACTTTTGTTTTAAATTTAATTATTACCTTTAAGGAATAAGTACATTATATAATAATACATTTTTAAAAATATTTTCTTATGATGTGGGCGTGTTTCTGTAAGTAGTAGTTTCTATCCTTCAATACTATATTTAATTTTCGGTTTCTTAATATGTATAGCAAAGAGTGAAGTACCTTAGCTTATATTCCTCGTATTTAAATAAAGGTAAATTTATATAAGAAGAAGTATTTTTTTTTTCCTGGCACTAAATGTTGAGAGAAGTTTATTTACATGAATATATGTAATATTGTGCTCACGTATACACAGTAAATATATGCAATAACTGATGTAATAATACATACATCAATTTCATAACAAAATAGGAAAGAGAATAAACTTTGTAAACTTATGTAAACTTAACAACAATAAGAATAATCTTAATTCATTTTTTATTAAAAATAAAAGTATAATGTTTTTTGATTTTCTCTTTTATTCTTTAAAGTGCTTACATTATAAAATAATCTTCTAGATAAAATAAATAAAAATTATGATATCTAACCCCAGTTTCTTTCATTGGTTAAAATGGTATAAAAATAAGTAAAGATAAATTGATAAATTATATTTCAAAAACTCTCCCTTTTTTTCTCTTTCTGCAAGCGTAGCTATTTTTAAATCTTTCCAGAGTTCCAGATGTTCTTTCTTACATATGGTGTGTACCGGAGAAATTAAGAGATGGGAACTGGTTCCAGCATGATTTTGTTGCCTCACTTTGCTCTTTGGGCCTGGAGATCTAAACCTCCTGGAAAAGCATTCCTGGGTTTAGGCTGCTAAAATCAGGAAGGCCAACACTTTCTTTCATATGTTCATATGGTACAGATAAGTCTACATGAGTATAGATTGATTTTAGTGTTACATCAAAGTCAAATTTGAGTTTAATTTTAAATATTCAGTTAATAGCAATTGAATGATTTTTTTTTTCAACTAACCAAACTGCACTTCTAGTTCTTTGATTTGGTTTTAATAGTATGTTATGTAACCTAAAACTATGTCATTAAATAAAACATTCTGTTAAAATCTATTTCAGCCTGGAAAAGGTACAGTATAGGGCAAAGCTTGTCAAAGACAGTATATCAAAGTTGATAGAAAATTATTTTTATTTATTCTGAACATGAAGAAAAATGCCAATATGAAAATTATAATTTGTTTCCCTACTTTAGTTATTCTAATATACATTTTTTTGGTTGGAAAACAATCATCAATTTGTTTTGCCTAAATATCGATCTCCAGATTGGTTAAAGAAAATTACTAATGAAAAATTCTGACTACCCTGGATACTCAAGATACCCTTCTGTGACAGCACTATCTACATATTTGGTTTGATCTACACAAGGAGTACTGATATTTTAAGGAAGGAAACATCAATGAATGGGATGAGAAATATCAGAAACTCTAGAGGTATGAGGTTGGATTAGATCTAAAGTTTGAAAACAGTCCAGTTCTTTTTCTCATATCTTTAAGATATACCAAACTACCGAGAACCAAAGGCAATTTGTATAGACCCTGATTCTGAGATATTTAATAAATAGCAGTGCTGTAAATGAAAAATACAAAGTTTCACTATTTCTTTCTCCAAGATGTTTAGGATCTCTAGACAAGGCAAAGGTCACACTTAGTTGGCATCTAAATTTATTTTCTCCCTCCCGTTTCTCAGCACATTTCTCTACTTGAATTTAAATCTAGGAGATTCTGTTGTCCTTGAAAGACAAACAAGTATTGGATTTTATTTTCACCTGCACAAAAAAGATGTTGCGTGCAGTATTTATTGGTTAAATAACTAGGTGGTATTTGAAATTCATATGGGGCCCTCTACTCTGAGGTTTGTTTAATAATTGAAAGTAAACCAATGATAAGGAGAGCAATACATTGGGTGAATTGCTTATTAATTGTGATAATAGAATTTAATGAAGGGATTTGGTTGTATAATATATTAATAACATGTTTTATAATGAAAGTGGTTTTATCTGAGTAATTAAAGTTTAAATTATCTATCACAATATGATGGATTATTTATCTTTAGATTGTCTACCGATTTGTAAATGCTATTTCTACCCTTTAAGCAGCTAAACTAGTAATATGGTATGTCTCTTGAAAAAATAATCCAAAATTAATGCAAATTGAAAATCATTTCTACATATCACAGTCCACAGTGACCCTGATAGTTTTGTTAACACCACACTAAAAAAGTAAGTTGGAATTATTACTATGCCCACAATCTCTATAGCCATTGGTTAAGTTGGGTTCATTGATATTAGATATACTCACTCTTGATAGTAATTTCCTTCTCTTATTTTATGTATTTTTCCAATTAGGGACAATTTTCCTCTTGAACAATGTTTTTTTCCCCAAATATCATATAAAATAAGTTTTTCTTCTTATATATGAAGATATTTTCTAAAATCAATATCTAAATATTTTCCTACAGAAAATTTAAATTCTTTTTTTTTTTTGAGGCAGAGTCTCACTTTGTTGCCCTGGCTAGAGTGAGTGCCCTGACGTCAGCCTAGCTCATAGCAACCTCAGACTCCTGGGCTCAAGCGATCCTACTGCCTCGGCCTCCCAAGTAGCTGGGACTA
>CAUYSK010050384.1:0-30684 GCA_963575035.1 Avahi laniger | reverse complement strand
CCAATTAATTTCTTTCTATTTTTGGTAGAGATGGGGTCTCGCTCTTGCTCAGGCTGGTCTCGAACTCCTGAGCTCAAACAATCCGCCCTCCTCGGCCTCCCAGAGTGCTAGGATTACAGGCGTGAGCCACTGCGCCTGGCCTAAAAGAATATCTTGATGACTTTGTGATAGGATAAAGAACAAGCTTATAAAAAAAAGATAAATTTGGCTACATTAAAATTTTTTTAACTTATGTATAACAAACAATACCATAAAAAACTTTTAAGACAAGATACGTACTGGGAAAAGATATTTGCGATATGTAAAACTTACAGAATACTAATATACAGACTATACATAGATATACTACAGGTGAAAAAAGACAACTCCGAAGAAAAATGAGCAAAGGGTATATACACAAGCTATTCATAGAATAAATGGCCAAGAAAGATATAAAAACATCCTTAACCTCACCAATAAGTAGGGGACTACAAATTTGAACAACAATGATATTTCATTTTGCACCTAAAATATTGGCAACAATTTTTTTTTTTTTTTTTTTTTGAGACAGGTCTCACTCTATTGTCTGGGCTAGAGTGCCATGGTGTCAGCCTAGCTCACAGCAACCTCCAGCTCCTGGGCTCAAGGGATCCTCCTGCCTCAGCCTCCCAAGTAGCTGGGACTATAGGCAAGTGCCACCATGCCCAGCTAATTTTTTCTATATATTTTTAGTTGTCCAGCTAATTTCTTTCTATTTTTTTAGAAGAGAGGGGGGATCTCACTCTTGCTCAGGCTGGTCTCAGAACTCTTGAGCTCAAAGTTTCTACCCGCCTCAGCCTCCCAGAGTGCTAGGATTACAGGCCTGAGCCACCATGCCTGGCCTTGGCAACAATTTTTATCTGGCAATGCCAGTGAGGGAAGGATGTCAAGAAATGAAATTGTAAATCTATTGAACTATTTTAAAGAGCAACTAGTGTGACTATTTTTCGTGTATCTGGGGCTCTTTTGCTCTACTGTCAATCTTTAATAAAACTAAAAATTCAGATGATCTCCAATCCAGAAATTTCACCTCTAAATACAGACTCTAGAAAAACACACTGCATGCACGTGCACATACATACATGCACACACACACACACAACACACAAAAACAACAGTGTTTAGGGCACCATTTTTTGTAATAGCAGAAAGTGGAAATTGCATAAAAATCCATACAACTTATGCAAATTTCACCAGCTATACATACACTCATCTGTGTGCATGTGTGTGTGCTAGTTCTATGCAATTTTATCACATGCATAGCTTAGTGTAACTAGTGCCACAAAGTACAGAACTTGTCCATAACCACAAAACTCTCTCAAGCTAAACTCTTATAACCACAACCCCTTATCTCAGTCTCTAAGTGTCTAATACATAGGAACCTTTCATCTGTTCTTCATCCCTATGACTATGTTATATGTTAAAATGCAGTCCCCACCCCCCCCCACCCGGGGGCTGCAGACTGGTACTGGTCCACAGAGCTCCGCCATCCATCCCCCTCCCTGACAGTGAAAAACTTAGGGAGGGGGTGGGGCGCACAGCAGGAGGTGAGCGACAGGTGAGGAAGTGAAGCCTGTTTTCAGCCTCCCCTCCCCACCGCTGGCGTCACCGCCTGAACATCACCTCCCCCCTCCTTCCCTCCCTGGAAAAATTATCTTCCATGAAACCGGTCCCTGGTGGCCCTGGTGCCAAACAGGTTGGGGACCACTGATTGAAAGAATGTTATATAAAAACCATTTTAACTTATATAATTATTAGAGTATATTTTTATTTATATAATTATAAAATTTCTTTTGAGATTGGACTTTTTCACCCAGTATAATTCTCTTGAGGTCAATTCAAGTTGTTGTGTATATCACACCTGTATATTCATGTGTGGGCTTTTGCACCAGCATAGGTTTTCATTTCTCTAGGATAAATGCCCAAGAGTGCAATCGCTGGGTCATATGGTAGATATGACAGGAAACTGACAATCTATTTTCCAAAGTGGACCATTTTTTAAAAATATTTTTAAATTTCGGAATATGACAGGGGTACAAACGCTTTGGTTACATACATTGCCTTTGTGCTGCCCAAGTCAGAACTACATTTTTTATTCTCACCAGCAATGTATGAGCGATCCAGCTTCTCTGCATCCTCTTCAGCATTTAGTGTTAACATTCCTTTTTTATTTTAGCCATTCCGATAGGTATGTAGCAATACTGCATTCCGGTTTTAATTTGCCTTTACCTGATGGCTAATGATGTTGAATATCTTTTCATGTACTTATTTGCCATTTGTATATCCTTCTTAGTGAAATGTGTTTAATGTCTTTTGCTTGTTTTCTAATTGGACCATTTATTCTTTTAATGATGAATTTTAAGAGTTACTTATATATTCTAGCTACTAGTTCTTTGTCAGATACACGGTTTGTAAATATTTTCTTCTAGTCTTTATGTTGTCTTTTCATCCTCTTAACATGGTCCTTCGTAGAGCAAAAGTTTTTAATTTGATGATATCTAGTTTATCAAGTTTTTCCTTTTATGGATTATGCTTTTGGTGTCAACTCTAAAAACTCTTTGCCTAATTCTTGATCTCAAAGATTTTATCCTGTGCCTTTTTTCCTAAATGTTTTATAGTTTTACAATTGTATTTAAGTCTTTGATCTATTTTGAGTTAATCTTTGGATAAGGTGTGAGACTTAGGTCAAGGTTCGTTTTTTAAACTGTGGATGTCCAATTGCTTCGGCACCATTTGTTGAAAAGCCTCTGCCTCCTCCACTGCATTGCTTTTGCACCTTTTTCAAAATTCATTTGGGCACATACATGGAGCTCTATTTCTGGATTCTGGATTCTCCATTCTGTTCCGTTGGTTTATGTGTCCATCTCTCTACCAGCACTGCACTGTCTTCTTGATTATTTTAGCTATATAATAAGATTTAACATTGTGTAGCATGACTCTCCCCCTTTGTTATTCCTTTTTCAGGATTGTTTTTAGCTATTTTGGGCCCTTCGCATTTTCAAATAAATTTTTGAGTAAGTTTGTCTGTATTTACAAAACACCTTTGTAAGAACTATATTAAACCTACAGATCAATATGGAGAGAATTGATATCTTTACTCTCTTGGGTCTTCTAATCCATGAAAATAAAAAGGTTTCCAATTATTTAGTTTTCTTTGATTTCTTTTTTTAAAAACAGCTTTATTGAGATATAATTCACATAACATACAATGCACTCATTTAAAGTGTGCTATCCACCAGTTTTTAGTAGGTTCACAGTTGTGCAACCATCACCATAATCAATTATAGAGCATTTTCATCACCCAAGAAAGAAACTTCATAAACATTACCAGTCATTCTCAATTTTACTTTCCACCTCACCACCCTCCCCCCCTCAACAACTCCCTAACCTCAGGCAAGTATCTATCTACTTTCTGTCTCTATATATTTGCCTATTCTAGAATTTCCAACCCCTTCCTATCTAACTATAACTATATATCCTTTGTCCTACATATCTACATGGCCCTCCTTCCTAACCACGCAAACCATCATTCTACTCTGTCCTTCTGTGAGATCAGCTTTTTTAGATTCCACATATGAGTGAGATCATGCAGTATTTGTGTTTCCATGCCTGGCTTGTTTCACTTAATGTAATGTTCTCCAGGCTTATCCATGTTGTCGTAAACGATAGAATTTTGTTCTTTTTATGGCTGAATAGTATTGCATTGTGTATGTTATCTATATTTTCTTTATTCATCTGTTGCTGGACACTTAGGTTAATTTTATGTCTTAGCTATTGTGAATAATGCTGCAATGAACATGAGAATGCAGGTATCTCTTCAACATACTGATTTCATTTCCTTTGACTATATACCCAGTAATGGCATTGCTGGATCTTTGATTTCTTTCATCAGCATTGTCACTTTCAGCATACAGATCCTATACATGTTTTGCAAGATTTATATCTAAGTGTTTTACTTCTTTGGAGAAATTATAAATGGTATTATGTTTTAAATATTGGTTTCCAAATGTTCATTGTTAGTATATGTGTGTTGATCTTGTATCTTTTTGTGATCTTACTGAACTCACTTATAGATTCTAGGAGTATTTTTGTAGATTCCTTGGGGATTTATACATAGAGAATCATTATTTGCAAATACAGATAGTTTTATTTCTTTCTTTACAATCTTTATGTGTTCTCCCCTCTCCCTTCAATTTTTCCCCCTTATTGCACTGGCTAGGACATCTAGTACTATGTTGGATAAGATTGGTGAGAGTGGACATTCTTGCCTTGTTCTTGCTCTGCAGCGGAAAGCTTTCAGTCTTTCACCATTAAATATGACATGTACTGGTTATTTTTAAATGACATATTTTCATGATTATGATTATGATCATTCATGAATTTACAAAATAGAAAAGGTATAAAGAAGAAAATAAAATTGTCTGAAATCTCATGATACATAGTTGACATCTGGGATCATACCAATAAACTATATGTCTTAGGGTTCTCCAGAGTAACAGAACCAATAGAATACGTATATATTTATATAAAGAGATTTATTTTAAGGAATTGGCTCACATAATTATGGAGGCTGACAAATCTAAAATCTGCAGGGTAGGCCAGCAGCCTGGAGACTCAGGAAGAGCTAATGTTGCAGGTGAAGTTTGAAGGCTGTCTGCTGGCAGACTTCCCTCTTGCTGGCGGAGGTCAGTCTTTATTCTATTCAGGCCTTCAAGGGATTGGATGAGGCCCACCCACATTATGGAGGGCAATCTGCTTTACTCAAAGTCCACCAATTTAAATGTAAATCTCGTCAAAAACACCTTCATAGAAACATCCAGAATAATGTTTGACCAAATATATATGGGCACCATGGTTCAGCCAAGTTGACACATAAAATTAACCATCACCCTGCATTATATTTTATTTTTTGTTACTTAATATTTTATTTTGAGAAGTTCTGTGTCATTAAATCCTATGACTTTTGATGATTGCAGAGAATTCTATTGTATGAATGTATCATAATTTATTAATCTGATCTTTAATTATACTTTTAAGATGTTTTCACATTTTTGCTATTTTAAATAATGTTATGATGAAAAAACATCCTTTGTATGTTCATGCTTTGTATGAACAAACATCCTTTGTATGTACTTGTATGAGATATTTTTCTACTTATGAAAAATACTCAGAAGAAAATTTCAAAGGGTGTGAGTATGTTTTACAGCTTTTAAATACATCTTACAATGTTTATTTCCAGAAAGACCTTATGCATACTAATAGTATATGACATTTGATTCTCAGAAAAGATTTTTTGGAGCTTCATTAATGTTTTCTTGTTTTAACCATCTGAAGACTTCACATTGTTTCTTAACTCAAACTTTAATCTGCGATTTCTTTTTCTAAATGTCAAGTATTTTGTGGCATTTGATAATCCACTCCTTTACTGTAAATTGCAACATTTTGTCCCTCTCAGATATGAGACACATGGGACTTAATTCTCCCAGTTCTTCTCTGAAGCACTTCTTATGGAGAGGCTTGGAGACTCAAAAGAAAGTGCTGAGACATTATCTTTATGCTCCTTCACATTGCAGTAAATAACTGTAGGAAGCCCTTTCTGAAGTATAACACACTGATGGGCTGGTCTGATGAAGTTTTTACATAGTAGTAAATTTTAGCAGCAGTAGTTCTATCTGTTTTAGAGGAATAGGTGCCCAGAGATTGAAGAGATCTCTAGAGGTCAACCAATTAATAACACTTCTGTAGACAAAGCAGCACAGATGGCATCTTTGGCAGATGCGAATCAGTGCTATATTTGAAGGTCTCCTGTGGAAGAGATAATATATTAGCTCTTCAAAACCTGTTCTAACATCTAACAACTTTAACTATTGTGAAGTACATCATTAGCCAAAATCCTGCAGAATTTAATGATGCTTAATGTCAAGGTAAATGGATATTTATATAATCAATATTTTGGGGGTAAATCTCTGAAAACATATCTTTCTTTCCCTCATCTCTCTTATACCAACAGTGGTATATTTTAAAAATAGTTTTCACAATAAATTTCATAGCTTTTTAGAACAAAAAATAATAGTGATGAACACTCAGGGACATGCTTTAGGACACAGTTAACCAACAAGCAATCTCTGTCTTTGATGACCACGTCAAAAGGGTGGCAAACTTCACAGTGTAACTTGAAAACATACATGGAAGTGGTTTATTATATTATGACATGTTGTCTACCAGAGAACATTCTGACAATCAGGTCATTAAATAGAACATCACACACAGTTTCAAATATCTAAGTGCTGCTTTCTGGCAAGTAAAAACTGTCTAGAAACCATGGATATATTTATTTTATTTATTTATTCCCATGATCAGTAATGCAACATGGATGTATTTTGACTATTAAAAAATGTAGCAGCTTAGTTCTTCTGGACATAGCATTTCTGTCCAGATGTGACTGGTTCAGTCGAGCTTGAAAGCAGTATGAGGAATGATTCTTCCTCTGAAGTGTTAAGAAAACAAGATGGAATGAAGAAATAAAGTACTACAACAACAAGGGCCATGACACTGAGAGAATGAACTCGATAAAGGAAAAATCTTTTCATCATTGCATAGTCTCCTGAATGTGAAGAGAGAATGTGAACGTGGAAGAGAGCACTGAAAAGCCAGTTCATTTTCACACAGCCCAAGGATCACTTTCACTGATTACTTGGGCACCCATGATGTATGGCTGCTTTATGAGAACACATGCACTACAAACTTCTATCCTCTAAGAGGAAGTCTTCCTTTCACATTAAGCATGATAAGAAAACACACTCAGACTCTAGAAAACTGCAGCTGTCTCAGCCTCTTCAGAACTTTTGGGTATATGCTGTGGGGTTGACAAAGCAGAGCCTTTGTGCAGGGTCAAGAGGCCAGCTCCCTTTGGTCCTGTGCCCCTGGCGGCATCTCCTCAAGGCAGATGACCAGGGCGCCTTCTGGGGAAGGCAGGTGGCTGGGCTCCAGGAGTGGGGTGGGGCCTTCTCTTGGGCCAGGCCAGAAGAGCAGTTCTTCTGGTGCTGAAACTTGATACTTGCTGCTGCTGCTCTTTTGCTGCCCCTGGTTTGTTACAAGAATCTTTGCCCAGGCAGAGCAGGAAGCCATCATTTCCTCATATTTTTAAAGAAATGGGCTTAATTAGGAAACAAAATTGAGTTGGAACAAAATGGAGTTCTAATTTTCTGTAATGTAGACCAAATCCTTTTTCTTTTGGGGGTAAATTTATATCTTGTTGCTTTGGTAGAAATTTTGGTCAAAGATTTGAAGAGTTCCCTTTCCTTCTTGTCTTGGGGTTCCCTAAGACCACCCCTAGGTTTGGTGACTTGATAAAAGGACTCACAAGGCTCAGCATAGAGTTGCACTCTTAGCTAAGATTTATTACAGTGAAAGAATATAGAACAAAACCAGCAAAGAGAAAAGGTACACAGGCAAGTCTAGAGGAGACCTGACTCAAGTTTCCAAGAGTCCTTTCCCAGTGGAGTCACGCAGGACATGCTAGTTCCTCCAGCAATGAGTTGTGACAAAATGCACAAAACAAGTGTTTACAAGGAAGGTCCAATAAAGACTCAGTATTCAAGGTTTTCATTGGGTGCTGTTTATGTAGGCACACTCAGGCTAGCATGTGCTAAAATTCTGAATTCACAGAAGAAAATCAGTTGTTCGATATAAACCACAATGATTGTACAAACAGTTTAGGCCACTCTTATAATTTAGGGAAAGTTTTATATTACTGCAGAAACTGTTTACTAGCTCAGTTCCCAGATGCCGGCCAAAGCCAGCTGATAAGCAGGACTTTCATAGGATAAGCAGTTTCAGGCCTGCTATATTAATCCTTTTTGCAGTCTGTCCTCTTGGCCGAAGCATTTTATAACAAAATTAATATCAGTAGAGCCGTATGATGCAGGGTGTAGCCAACCTGCAGTATTGACTTTATTTGAAATCCAGGGTTCCTGGATTTAGCCAATTAAAACAAATCCCATTAACTCTACAGGTTAATCTTAGAAAGCCAGGTGGCTTTCTGCTTAAGTGTTTGTGTTAACCCTTTTTAAACCTATCCTGAGGCATCAACTGAAGCACAGCACAACTCTGGCTGGCAAGTGAAAGCGACCTGCATGCCTTGCAGGCCTGAGGCAGTCCATGACAGCCAAGGTACATGCAAGTTCAACCCCAGAGAGTACCCTTAGAAACAAAGAGCTCGCAATTGTTAAGTCACCCCAATGAGGATATGCAGTAGGCAGGTAATACAGGTAAATAGAGCTCCCAGTCTGGCTTCCCACTGTGGGGCCTCCTGCCCTGGAGTTCCCTCTCCAGTGCAAATAATTCAGTTGAGTCCTTGTTTTAGAAGGACTGCCCCAAAGGTAGTCAGTTTCCATCAGTTTTGCTTGCCTGTGGCATCAGTTCATTTGCCTCATGAGTGTGGACAACATCATGAGTGTGGAGGTGTTCTGGGAAAGTGTAGGAGCTGGGCCACCCCCTACTCATAGTCAGAACTGTCACATGTGATCATAGGCTCGGCAGTGAGGTTGAATTCAAGACCTCACAGCATCTTGGAAAGACAACACTGGTGTTCAGGAGCAGTTCTGAAAAGCAGATTATTAATGCCCTGTTTTCCCTCATCTCCCCAGATGCTGGGTTTTTGTTTTTTTCTGTTATTACAAAAATCAGTGTGACTCATTCCGAAATCATAACTTTACATTTTTCCCCAGTCATTTTTTATTCTCATCTAGACCTTTTGTCAGGAAGGATTGGGTGCTAGAGGGACTAAAGAATTTACATAGAAAATAATTTTTTATGTAACTTGACTAGAAAAAAACACATTATGTTCTGAAATTGGTTAGGACAAAATCCTGAATTTCCAAAAATTTTCAGAATGTGTTTACATAACCCCCATTCTTTTTGTCCTAATCATTTATTCAGGAAGCATCTCAGAAAAGTTCAATCTCTGTCTGGAGACAGCTGCATTTAGCTGCAAACTACCTAACTAAGGAGAGAGGTAAGCAAAGCAGAGTCAGACTATCAGTCCATTGTTGCAAATTTCAAATAATCTGGCAAATTGAACACAAGTTAACAGCAGTGAGATATCCCTGAGAAGGGGCCAAGAGTCCTGTCTGTCAGGAGTGGATGGGGGGATCGTACTCCCCATTACGTGGACAGTTAGTTTTCTAGTGATCAATCATTTCCGGTGCAACTGGTCCCAACAGCAGCTAGGGTTAAAATGGTCCCATGCAAGTGACCCAATGTCATTCAGCATCCATGATATTTTTGTAGTTTATGGCTGCACAGAGGGGTGTCATAAGCTAATTTGTTATTATAGTCCCTGAGTCCGAATTCTGTTCCTTGAGCCTATGTCCACTTTTGGAGCTTGGAACCATCCATCACAGGTAGTATCAGATTTTAGTTTAACATCAGTTCCAGGCAGTTAGGATCTGTGAATTTAGGATTCCAAAAAAGCTAGCAACTTTTCTTCTTTTCCAGCAGAAAAGCCAAGAGGCTGCAGGGCCAAACAGCTGTGTTCAAAGTCAAAATGACAAGTGCAGCTTTTTAAAAACCTTTTTACATTGTCAGCTTTAGAGTCCAAAGGGACCTACTCAAAAATATGCATATTAAGCTTAAAAATAATCAACTTTCAAGGGTCAGACATCTTATTTTTCAAGAACTTATTAGCAAACTAAAAACTGCATTTTATTTATTTTTATTTGCAAGTCATATATTCTGATAAGGGGCTATTATTATATAAATAACTCAAAACTCAACCACGAAAAGATAAATGACCCAATTTAAAAATGGCCAAAGGACCTGAATAGAAATTTCTCTAAAGAAAACACACAAATGACCATAAAGACATGAAAAGAAGCTCAACATCATTAGTAATTAGGGAAATGCAAATCAAAGCCACAATGAGATAACACTTTACAGCCATGAGCATGACTATAATAACAACAACAAAAGGGAGGTAATATGGTATAACTACTATGGAAAACAATTTGGTGGTTCCTTAAAAAGTTAAACATAGAATTATCATATGACCCCACCAATTCTACTCCTAGGTGTATACCCAAGAGAAAATTGCTTTTTAAAGCTCAAAAAGTATATTTTTTGGTGGAGATTCTCTCTCCTTCTATGTTGTCTACCTTTTCCCATAGGCTCCAACAGGCATAAAGCATAGCAAACATCATCAGTTATGGAGATCTCAGTATTCAAATACTCAGTGAGTTTAAATTGTAACTCATTCACCAGCAGCAAAAACGAGAAGGTTATGTTTTCTACTAACAGTTTTTATTGGGTAGCTTTCCCTAATTAGGATAATCCCTCTAGCATTTATGAAATTACAAGCGTATAATATTTTACATCAGTTTTTATCATATATTCAGGTGCAATAGCAACAAAATAAAAGCCATTAAAACAAAACTTTCTTTTTTTCATTGCAAGTTTACTCAAACCCCTAGCAGTAAACTCAGCATTTATAGGATTAACATTCCAGCTGCTGAGAAACTCTTGGCAGCTGGAATGCAAGGGGCTCCTGTTTAACTGTTACTCCCAGTGTGGAGATTTGCTAGAACTCAGTGTATAGTTGTACCCATGGATACGATTTATTACACTGAAAGGATATAAAGCAAAACTGGAAACACAAAATGGAAAAGGCATATGGGGTGAAGTCTGGAGGAAACTAGGCACAAGCTTTCAAAAGCTCTATTCCAGTAAAGTCCCACAGGATGTGCTTAATTCCTCCGTTAATTACTCCATGTAACAACATGTGTGAAGTGTTGCCTCCCTGTTCATTAGACACTTAGTGTCCAGAGTTTTTTATCGAGTGCTGGTCAAGTAGGGTATGGACTGCATGCTATTGACCTAATATTTGTGTCCCCCAAAATTCATATGTTGAAGCCTAATCCCCAATGTGTTGGTATTTAGAAGTAGAGTTTTGGTGAGATAAATAGGCCTTGAGGGTGAAGCCCTCATGAATGGGATTAGTGCCTATGATGGTTAATTTTATGTGTCAGTTTGACTGGCCACAGGGAACCCAGATTAAACATTATTTCTAGATGTCTCTATGTGGATATTTCTGGATGAGATTAGCATTTGGATCAGTATACCCAGTAAAGTATAATAGATGGCTCTCCCCGGAGTGGGTGGGCATCGTTCAATCTGTTTGAGGTCCTGGATAGAACAAAAGTGTGGAGGAAGGAGAAATTTGCCCCTTTTTCCCCTACTTGACTACTTGAGCTGGGACATCTCATCTCATCTTCTCTTGCCCTCAGGCTGGGATTTATACCACTGGATCCCTGGTTTTCATGCTTTCAGACTCAGACTGAATTATATCATTGGCTTTTCTGGTTCTCAAGCTTGCAGATGGTAGATTGTGGGATTTCTCAACCTCCATAATTGCATGAGTCAATTCTTCATATATCATATGAGGAATTATATATATATATATACATATATATATATATATTCTACTTTGGAGAACCCCAACTAATACAACGCCCTTATGAGAAGAGACATGAAAGAGATAATCTCTCTTGGCCATGTGAAGATACAGTGAGAAGTTGACTATCTGTGAAGCCAGGAAACAGGTCTTCACCCATCACTGGTTCTGCCCGTGCCTTGATCTTGCACTTCCCGGCGTCCTGAACTGTGAGAAATGAATGTTTGTTATTTAAGCTACATAGTCTGTAGTTTTTTTGTTTAGCGGCCTGAATTGACTAAGATACACCCTTTGCCCAGCACATACCAAAATTCTAGACTCCCAGAAGGAAAACAGGCGCTCAGCATAAGCTACATTGTGTGTACAGTCTAGGCCTAAGAGCCACTTTTATCATATAGAGGAAGTTTTATATCATTATAGGAAACTGTTTACCAATTTTCCAGATGCTAGCCAGAGGCCAACCTTGTAAGCAAATCATTCTAAAGATAAACAGCCTCAGGCATATTATATGCTTTTTTTCTGCACATTTGCCAATACCTTAGTTGGTTCTGTCTATAAGACATGAAAGGGAAGGGTTCTGAACTTCAAGAAATGGACATCACTCAAAGATATCCTAAAATAGAGTCCCACTAATTTTCTTTTAAGTGCTTTGAAGTAATAATTTGATATTATCTGCTCTACCTTCTCCATCCCCTCCCCATAAGATTTATTTATTTTTACTTCAGAAATTGGAAGAAAGGACACTCTTGTCTTAGAAGGAATAGAAAAGAAGAGGTTTATCCATAATCACATTTTGTGGACAGACCTGGTCCTTGCTTCCCCAGGAGAACAGTGATGACATACACTTTAACTTTTCCTTTCTCATCTGCGTCATTGAGAGGCAGGTTTCCTCCATTCTTTAACAAAAATATTACAAAGTAGCAAGAATGCATTTCTCACTATTTAAAGCAAGAAAAAAAAATGTTGCAAGTGATTTTATACTTTGGTTACTTTTTCTTAGTAACGTAGTCGTGATACCATGCTCTACAAACATTGGTCATAGTTATCAAGCCTATCTTTTTGCAGCTCAAGGAAGGATTTTCATACGGCAAATGGCCAAGAATCCCTGTTTAAAAATGCAAGATTTCCCAAAGGTCTCTTGGGATACTGGCAGAGTGGTAGAAAGACTTTGGACGTTGTTTTTCTATTCCTTTGCTATAGTATTATTTTCACCTTGGCAAGGGTTGATCTATTTGAAACTCAATTTCCTCATCCATAATTGGGATACAAATCTCCCAGTCACAGAGTAGTTATAATGAAATTAGCATATGTGGAATACGTGGCTCCATACTTGATGCAAAATATGGGCTCCATAAATGTAATATTCTATTTACCTTGAAAAAAATACCCAGTAGAAGACAGAGACTCTAATGTTCATAGAAACTTTATTAATAATAGCCCCAACTGGAAATAACCCAAATGACAGCACAAAAGGGCCATCAGTAGTAGACTAAATTAAAAAACATCATGGGACATTCATACAATGCAGTATAATGCAACAGTATAAACTAATGTTACTGCAAAAGCATGAATGTATCTCTCTGACATAAAGTTGAATGACACAAGATACTACATACTGTATAACACCATTGAAAGAAAGTTCAAAAACAGGCAAAATTAATCTGTAGTGACAGAGGTCAGAAATGGTAACCTTTCGAAGGGAATATGAATTGGAAGTGGGCTAGATGGAGCCTGCTGGGGTACTGGAAGTGTTCTATGCCTTCACCTGCATGGTGGTATACATATGTAAAAATTCATCAAACTGTGCACTGAAGATTTGTAAATTTTGCGTGCACTTGTACATTATTTATATTTGGAGCTGGCCACCTTGCAAACTGCAGTTAGTCTGTTCCTTGCATGTGGCCCCATTTCAGAGCTAGCCTGGAGCTGACAGTCATATTGCGCTGGTCATGCTCCATCATCATTGACAGCTGGAGATGCCATCACATGTCATTGACAGAAAAGCACAGGGAAAACCAGGCGGTGGACTGTGCTTCCCACCCTTAGGCTGTGAGGCACAAGCCCTGGCAATGGAAGGATTAGAGAGCCTCTCAATTTAAAAAGACAAGGGGGAGGGGAATGTGGGCTGCACAATTTATAAATAGACATTGCCTAAGGCTGCCTGATGATGAAGTGGTTGTTTAGTAAATCTTTCTTCAAGGATGCCATTATCAGAGACCATTTTAAAATATCAGGTTCATTTTGTCTTTTGGGGGAGATCCTGGTTTTCATCAAGTCAGCCTTGTTGGGTGATATTTCCCTCTGTCAGATTTAGGGACAGGCCTTCGATATTTTGAATCACCTGCACATGGAGCACAAAGATGATGACGACGAAGATGTGTCTTTTGCCAAGTGGATGAGCAGCTTCTGGGGGCACAGCTGGAGAGAGGAGGATGAGAGGGGACTCCGGGAACGCCACCACCGACGGCAAGCCACCATCCACAGGAAAACCTCTCTGCCCTGCCCAGTGAGTTATTGTCATGGAAACAGGGGAGAGCTGCAATAGGGGAGGGGGTTTTTCTTAGAGAATTATTTGAAGAGTCTTTTGGTGTAAAGTTTTCTTTGGCTTAAAATCAGTACTTCCAAACCTTTTTTATACCCATAAAAATCCCTTTTATTATTATTTTATCTTATCTTTTAAGATACCTGATTTTCCTCTGACAGGTAGTGATTTCTTCATTTTTAGTTATCTGAAATATCTTTAACAGCTATTTAGAGCTCCTGGTAAACCTGAGATAATCCCACCGAGCGACAGAATTCAAGCCAAAGAGAAGAAACCCGATGCCATACTCAGTCTGTGTAGCATTGTGGGTCAATGTGTGATTTCCATTTGAAATGCTGAAACTTGCTAAGGAATTGGGGATTCCATATGACGAATCACTACCTTTGATAAATTTGGTATACTTGTTCTTCGGGGAACCCCTTTGGTTTTCTGATGGGAGAGGGAGTGAAAATTCTCCTGCCCTCAGCTCTGTTTTCCTCTGGCTAGACAGAGCATTCAGTGTCTGGGGAGCAAGAAGCTCCAGAAAAGCTCTCGAGAGGGGCTTGACCAGCTGTAGACTCGGCAGCAGTTTTCATGGCTCAGCTGTGGTGCTAGAAGATTGCACAGTAGACAAATATGTCTTCTGCTTCACAGTTACACAGCAATAATACAGCTGTTCTTTTTCATAAATCATGTAGAATTTCAGCAACCAGAGATACTTCCCCAGTCCCCTGCTTCTACCAACCCAGAACCAAGTAAGTTTTATGACAGTGTTGCTTTATTTTTAGCTCCAGACTTCACACATGCATAATGCCTGTGAGGTATATTAAAGTGTGTAAGGAAACCTCTTTTACTCCTGGTGATCAGCAAGTTTGAGGAACGAGAGTTCTTTGTGACACAAATATTTCAGAATAGATCTCTTGCCAACTGGATACTCAGGGACAAAGGGCAAGTTTCAACCTCTCTTTGAGCTTCAGGTTCCTTAATTGAAAAAGAAGGGGTGTTGGACTGGATGATCTCCAAGAACCCTTCTCGCTCTAGCTTTCCATGTTCTGTTATAAAATAAATCCCGGCTTATCACTTCTCATTTTAATCTCTTATGTTCCACATTAAGTAAGGTATTCATACTATGTGAACCAGGAGTATGATTAGTGAGAACAAGGCATAAACGAAGAGAAAAACTGAGTTACTATTTATTACAATGGCCCCTTAGAGCCACAGGAAATATGAAAGCAAAGGCAGAAACATGGTTTATAAAATATAGTTTCTTGAATAAACTTTAGCATCTGTCAGGCTTTTAAAACTGAGATAGTCCATCCTATTTAGAGGATTCACTTTTGGGTTGCAATGTTATTTGCCTTAAACTATTGGGGAATCACAGAGAGTGTTTTGTATAAAATTCAAAATGGTAACTTTATGACATATTTTTCTGCTCATCCCTGCTGTGGGCATTTGCCAGAATTAACCTGTTTAGATTCTCTGAGTCAATAATGAATTTCATGATTATCAGACTAACATGAAGAAAGCATGTGTTTATTCAGGGAGACAAAACTTGGTATAAAACTTTCAATCTTGAACTGGGTGCAATGACTCCTGCCTGTAGTCCCAGCTACTTGGGAGGCTGAGGTGGAAGGATTACTTGAGCCCAGGAGTTTAAGCCAAGCTTGGGCAACATAGCAAGACCCCATCTCTAAAAAAAAAAAAGTAAAATAATAATTTAAAAAAGCCTAAAAATATCACAGTCTGACTGAAGAGAGTAGAAAGACTATAGGCATAGAACATAAATCAGAGGACCCAGAGGTGATATGGGCAGGGTCCTGGAAAATAGTTAGGAAGTCTAATTCTTCAGTCTCCATTTATATAATACTATATATTTATAAAGTGAATCTGTACTTGGGTTCTTAACTTTCCTATCTAAAATGTGCTCAAATTTTTCAAGGTTTCTCTTTCAATATTATCTTTTCCCATTTCCTATTCTCTCTCCATATTCTCAATTTAAAGCAGTGAAAGATATTCTCAATTTTAATTTTTATCCTTGATTAACTTAAGGATGGCTACTCTAAGAATGAGAATTCTTTCCTACAGTATCTCACTACAGAGCTGGTGGGATGGCTCCCCTGGGGAATTCCACACCAATGTGGGGAGAGAAGGGGTGCCATAAAGTTTCATGATTGGTAGTGGCTTCTTGTGTTTCAGGTTACATTTGTATTTAATTTTAATAGAGGGCAATTCCTTAATCCAAAGGAATGAAACTAATGATAGAATTTTAGGCACTAGAGAGAACTCTGTAGGGAGCTTTTAGCATAATGTTCTATGGATTTTTCTCTCTTCTACTAGGTGCTAAGGTGGAGGAGTTGCTAGAAAGGCAGCAGAGTGAAATGGTTAGGAGCGAGGGCTCTGGAGCTGGCCTCCTGCATCCTTCACCTACTAGTAGCATAGCTCTGAACAAGCTGCTTAACTTCTCCCTGCCTCAAATTCCCCATGTGTAAACGGGATAGATGATAATAGTATATACCTCAGAAGGGGGTTGTAAAGATTCAATGAGTAAAGTATATACAGTGCTTAGGGCAGTGCCTGGTACCCAGTATCAACAATAATTTCTCCTCCTCCTCCTTCTTCCTCCTCTTCTTCTTCCTCCTTCTCCTCTTCTCCTTCTGCTCCTTCTCCTCCTTCCTCTCCTCCAACTCCTTCTTTACTCATCTTCCTTCATCTTCTTCTTTGTCCACAGTCTTGAAACGTGGACATTTTTTCCAGATGCCTTCAGTTAATTCCTACAGAAAGTTCTAGAGATTTTCATTTTCCCTTTCCTTAATTGTCTTTAATGTTTCTCTTTTATATTACAATGGGAAAATAGTTGGTAAGTTCATATTGAAGATTGGCAGATGGCATAAATTCTGTTATGGACTGAACATTTGTGTTCCCCCATCCCCAATTCATATATTGAAGCCCTAATCTCCAATATGGTGGTATTTGGAGATGGGGCCTTTGGGAGATAGTTAGGGTTAAATGAGGTCATGAGGGAGGGGTACTGGTGTGATAGGATTAATACCCTTACAAGGACAGACACCAGGCTGGGTGAGATGGCTCACACTTGTAACCCTAGCACTCTGGAGGCCGAGGTGGGAGGATCACTTGAGGTCAGGAGTTCAAGAGCAGCCTGCACAAGAGCGAGACCCCATCTGTACCAGCTACTTGGGAGGTTGAGGCAGGAGGATCCCTTGAGCACAGGAGTTTGAGATTGCAGTGAGCTATGATGATGCCACTACACTCCAGCCAGAGGCAACAGAGTCAGACTCTGTCTCAAAAAATATATATAAATAAGTAAATAAAAAATAAAATAAAATAAACACCAGAGAGCTTGCTCTTTTTCTTTCTCCCCACCTGAGCACAAAGAAGAAATCATGTGAGGATACAGTGAGAAGGCAGCCATCTGCGTGCCAGGAAGCGATTACTCACCAGCCCAATTAGCACGAACCTTGAACCTTGCCAGCCTCCAAAACTATGAAAAACAATTTTTTTTTTTGTTTTTTGAGACAAAGTCTCATTCTGTTGCCCAAGACCTCCCACCTCAGCCTCCCAGAGTGCTAGGATTACAGGTGTGAGCTATCTCACCCAGCCTGGTGTCTGTCCTTGTAAGGATATTAATCCTATCACACCGGGACCCCACCCTCATGACGTCATTTGATCCTATCTCCCAAAGACCCCATCATATTGGACATTAGGGCTTCAACATATGAATTGGTGATGGGGGAACACAAACATTCAGTCCATAACAGAACTTATGCCACAGAGTGCTGTGGTGTCAGCCTAGCTCACAGCCACATCAAACTCCTGGGCTCAAGTGATCCTCCTGCCTCGGCCTCCCAAGTAGCTGGGACTACAGGCGCACACACCACCAACCTAGATAATTTTTTTTTCCCATTTTTTGTAGAGACTGGGTCTCATTCTTGCTCAGGCTGGTCTTGAACTCCTGGCCTCAAGCAATCCTCCTGCCTCGACCTCCCAAAGTGCTAGGATTACAGGCATGAGCCACTGTGCCCAGCCATAGACTAAAATAAAAATACTCTTCACAGAATTCTTTCAGACTAATTCCTAAAGACCTTAAGATTATTATTACATTTGTAATAGAATTCTATTAAAATTGGTACATTGTTACAAGTCACATTTACAGGCTGTTTCACATAGAAATAGAATGAAGCTGTTGCTGCTGTTGAAGACAAAGGATTTAGGATTGCAAATCTAGGAACCAGTGTCTTATACTTAGACTCTCCAATAAAGTCACTAGTCACGTAAGTCTTAGGCAAAGCTTAGCCTCACTAGAATTCATTTTCCTCATCTGTAAAAGGGGAAGAATCACTTCCTTATAGAATTTATTCTGAGGTTAGCAATCGAGGACATGGGCCCTAGCGTGCCTGGTACCCCAGAGCGCCTGGGACATACATACTGTCCATGAAGACTCGATAAGGGTTTTATTATCCCAGCACCTGGATCTTTCTCCTTATTGTGTCTCATCTTGCTGTTAACCATTGGCTCCAGGGCAAGAGGGATACAACTGAAGGGTGATTGCAATTAAAGCCAGAATAAATAACATCAAGTAGTTAAGCTGTTGAAGTGAAGATATTACATAACCAACTCCCCCTGCCCCCTTCCTTTTAAGTTCATTGGCACTTTTAAAGAAGGATATTTCTTTTTTTAGAGCATGTTAAGTACAAAGCAATACTGAGCAGAAGGTGCAGAGATTTCCCATGTCCCCCATGCTCCCGCACATGCACAGCCTCCCTCACCATTAACATTCCCTCCAGAGTGCTGCATTTGTTGCAACAGATCAACCTACCTTGACACATCATCACCTGGAGTCCACAGTGCACATTAGGGCTACTTTTGGCATCGTGTGTTTTAGAGGTTTGGACAAATGTATAATGGCATGTATCCACCATTATAGCAGCTTACAGAATAGTCTCACTGCCATAATAACCCAATTTCTTTTTAAATGAGGACTTATGACTTGGGGTCAGGGAATGCATAGGATTTTTCCCTGACAGAGACTGTTGCTCTGGGACCACAGTGGAGACAGCTGTGCTGTCCAGAGCACTCTCTTTTGGTGAGGGTCGGTGCACGGGGAGTCATTGCACCCGCAGGCAGTGCACACCGTGTAGCCCAGGAGCCCAGGCTAGCTCAGTGCGAGAAGATCCCGCTTCACAGTGTGGGAGATTGATGGGTTAGCTGATTTTAAGCTATTTAGGACATTATTTCATGTCTTTGTGAGGGAAATTACATCAGAAGGGCATGTAAAATTCCAAAAATAGAGTTTGCTTGGCAAGTAAACATTTTTAAAAGGGGGAGCTTCTCCCTGTAACCAATTAGAATTCTCTTTTAAGTGCATTCCCCGCAAAGTCGCACACACCAAAGCAAAGAGACAAACTGGAAAACCTGTCTGACATAAGGAGTTTTGAATGTACACTTTATTTTTATTGTGATCAAAACTCTTGCCATTCTTTTTAGGTTCCTTAATGGGAAAGGACATTTGTACAAAATCACATTTCATTCCCACTCTCAAGATTTTAAGGCATAATTATTATTTTTTCCTGATCACTAGAGATAACTATGAAAATACTAAAAAAGAGAAAGAAAAAAACAAGAGCACATCACAGACAAAACCTCTGATAGCAGTTTGGTATATTTGAACATTGCCAATCTTGTGATACTGCCCTTCTTGAATCCCTCCTCACTGCAGCCCTCCTGGCTCCTCTCAGGTCCTCTGCACTCCCCATCCCCACCAAGGGCTTCCTTTCATGCCAGCAGGCTCCTCCTGTGGCAGTGCCTCTGCCTCGTGGTGCTCATCTTCCCGCTGAAAAGCAGTCCCTGCCTCCTGATTAACCCTTGCTCCTCCTTCAGATTGTAGCCTGGTCCTCATGCATGCACAGAAGTCCTCTGATCCCCCTCCCCCGGCCCCCCAACCTCCCCGCAAATATACATAGTTTGACCCTGTTCTAACCTCTCATTGCACCTTGAACTTTCCCTTTATAGCATTTAGCTGAGGATGTAGGCATAGGCCCTCTGTGTTCAACATCTGTCTCCCACGCAGACGCAAGCTCCAAGAAGGGGACACTGTGCCTGCTTTGCTCCCCACCTTGTCCACGGCACCTCTCCCCATGACTAACCTGCAGTAAATGGACTAAAACATACATATTTATCTTAGGTATCTTAGCAGCTTTACAAATCTTTAACCATATTTCTGATTATTTTTTGAGAGTAAGTTTCTAGACACATGTATTCATGTGCTAGGGTCGCCATATCAAAATACCACAGACTGGGTGGTATTAAACAATACGAATTTATTTTCTTACAGTTCTGGAAGCTCGAAGTCTAAGATCAAGATTTCTTCTGAGGCCTCTGTCTTTTGATTGCAGATGGTCACCCTCTCACTGTGTCCCCCTGTGGTCTTTCCTCTGCGAGTGAGCTCTTCCGGTATTACTCTGTGTGTGCAAATTTCCTCTTCTTATAAGACACCAGTCAGATTGGATTGAGGCTCACCCTAATGATCTCATTTAACTTAATCAGCTTTTAAAAGGCCAAATGCAGTCACATTCTGAGCTAGTAGTGGTTAGGGCTTCAATATTTGAATTTTGGGGGCTGCACAATCAGCCCATAACAATGCACAATGGCTACATCTAAGGAAGGGGATATTTTAAGCTCTTTGACACATATTGCCGAAGCCTTTCTAGGAAGACTGTACGCCGGTGGAGCATTCTGTCTAATGGAGAGGAGAGACATTGAACAAAATTATCCAAATTACTGTTCGTAGTTGTGATAAGTACATCAAAGGAGAAATCTGAGATCCCAGGAGAGCATCTAACAGGGACTCGAACCAATCAGAGTGGTAGGAAAGGCTTTCTGGGGAAATGCAGTTTCTGCTGTGCCTGAAGGATGTTCAGTGATTAGGGAGGTGAAAGGGTGGGTGGTGGATGAGGTCAAGGGCGGGAGGACTGCCTGTGCCGGTGCCTGTGCCGTGCAGGAGCAGGTGAACAGGAGGAACTGACCAAAGACCAGTGAGGCTGTGTCGCTGAAGAGGTGCGGTGGTGCAAGATGAGGTAGAAAGTGAAAGGGTGAGCAGGTGTGAGTTTGCTGCTGTTTTAACCCTCTGGCTGCTGTGAGAACAATGAAATAAAGGGAGTGGGAGTGGATACACAATATCCACTATTAGGAGGCGATTGCTGTAATCTGGGTAAAAGATAATGATGACTTGGACAAAGACAGTAATAATGGTGCTGGAAAGAAGCATATAGTTTTGAGAGACGCTTGAATGGTGGAATCTGCCCATGCGGCAATTGGGTGTGGAGGATGGCTCCTGAGTTACCGGCCTGAGTAACCAGGTGAATGGTGGTGCCATTTTCTGAGTTAGGGGATGCTGGAGGAGCAGGTTTGGGGAGCAGAGATGATCAGTTCAGGTTTGGACAAGCTGAGTTGGGTGCCTATGGGACACCAAGAGGAGACACTGAATGAGCAGAAGCTCAGAGGAGAAGCCTGGGTTAATGATATAAATTAGGAAATCAAATTATAGCTAGCAATTGAAGCCTAGGGATGAGATATTTAGGAAGACAGTACAAAAGTGAGAAAGGAAAGGTAGGGAAAGAAGACTAGTCTAGAACCTTGGGGGACTCCAACAGTTATGAGCTGATAGAAGGAAAAAGTAAACACAAATGTCTAAATCACAGTGGCCGAAAGATCAAAGGGAAGCAAGAGGTTGCAGTGGTAGAAGACAAGAAAAAAGTGTTTCCAGAAAGGTCCTGTGGGCATTCGAGTTGAATGCTACTGAATCATTAAGGTAAAGACCAAAAAGTGCACAGAACTTGGCAATATAGAGACTAATATCCTGACCAAAATTAACTGTGGGTGCAAGAGCTAGATTGGAGTGAGTTGGAGAGTGAGAGAAATTGAGACAGCAAATGTCATAATTCTTTCAAGAAGTTTGGCTTCTCTAGACTGTCTGTCCTTTGCTCATTTTCCAGCTGAAATTTTAACATTGATGTCATTGTATTTTATGGCTTCTTTGTGTGAGATGGATATTTATTAAACATTAATAATATGTAGCACTTTTTTTTAGTTTCTTCATCTATGGTTTAATTTTGTTTATGTTCCTTTGGATACTCATTGGCTTTATTTTTATATAGTTAAATTAATTTTTTCCTTATGACTTCTTCCATTGCTCTTTTGCTTAGAGATTCCCTCTCCATATAGAAATTGTATAAATATTCACCTTTATATTATTTCTTAAACATTCATGGCTTCATTAGAATATTTAAAAAAATCATTTTGGAATTTATTTTTATATATCATTTTAAGGTTTGGAGTGCTTCATTTTAGTGTCCTAATGGTGGAGTAGCAAGCCACAAAGCTAGTCTTGGGAGATTCTACTTAATCTTTTAACCAATTGACTCTGCTGCCTCTTCGTAGGAGAAAGATCATTGATCAAGAAGATAACATTTCATTTCAACATGAAATTTGTTTAGTTTATAGACATTCTGCCTCTGTGCTGACATTGTATAGTCTCTTTATATTGTAAAATTTTTTATTCTGTATTCCCAGAATATGCTTTCCAGAATTACATCATCTGACCACCATCCTAGAAGGCATTCTCATGAGGACCAGGAATTCCGATGCTGTACCCACATGCGGGATTACAGAAAATACTCAGGGGATGGGTCATTCAAGGAGCCACTAGCATCAAAAGGAAGATCCCATTCCAGAGTTGAGGAATTTTCAGATTCTTCTGAACGGCAACTGTGCTTTAGAACCAAACGTTCTGCATCTTTGGTATGTAACAGAGCTGTTGACTAAGCCACTTTAGAAAAGGAAACCCAAAGAGTTTGTCCTCCTCAAGTTTGAGGAGAACAAATCTAACTCCTTCATTTACAGTGTAGTGATGAGATCTTTGAAAAAATGACAGTTTAAGATAGCTCAGAGGAACAAAATTTTGTAATTATTATTTTTATTCAAGACATCTGGCGTAGGAAGAATTCCAAGGTCCTCTAATTCTTTGAGCCTGCTTTCATCAACCTAATTATAAGTAATCGTGACTCATTCTCCTTTTATTATTTGGAGAGAAAAATTTCTCCTAAGACTCTTCTCCTTTCAAATTTAATTCACTAGCAAACAGTCTATGATGGGGTTGGTTTCCCTTGTACTTTTAAAAATTCACACACAGAAGGAACTCTCTGGACAGTCTAGCAAGTATCCAAGAATAGGAGTGGTCCGGCGCTCACAATAACCTCCTGGGAGTCTAAGGAAAGCACAAAGGAGAGATGGACTTGAAATGGGCAAAAGAAAAGAAACTCCACAGGTGATGCCAAACTTGATGCGTGAAGTGATACACTAGAGATCAGTTAATCTGGGGGTGGTTTCAACTCTGCAACACGCTCACTGAATGGCCTTGAGAAAAATACTTCCTTGTTGTGGGTCTTTGGTTTTTTGTTGTATGTTGCAAAACAGGAATAATAATAGGTTGCTGCCACATAGTAGGCAAAGCAAGTAATTAAACCTAAGACTATTGACTCCTGGTTCTTGAGCCAGACTGAATGCACAGGTGAAAACACTTGGGTGCTTCCTACTTCTTTGTCCATCTGAGTATAGCGAGTGCTGTCTACCTAGCAGCCTGGCTGTTGGGACTGTCACTGTGTGTCTTTGTCTTGCAGAGTGACCTTACATATCTGTGATTCCTTATTGATAGGTTTCTCTCTCCACCTGATCATAAGAGGAATAGGGAAGGCAGAATAGTGAACAGTTGTCATTTAGGGTATCCAAACCTTATTATTAAGAATTCTTATTTTGTCTTTTCTTTATATTGTTTGTTTTGATAAGGTTTCAGACTTAGAGAAATGTTGCAAGAATGGGACAAAGAATTCCCGTATACTCTTCACCTAGATTCCTTTCAAATGTTAACATGTTATCATATTTGCCTACACCCTCTCTTTCCTTCCCATCTCCAAAGAAAGGCTCAAGAACATTCTCTTACATAAACACAATGCAATAATTGAACTCAGGATGTTAATACAATACTATTAAATCTCATCTATAAACCTTATTTATATTTTTGTCAGTTGTCCCAATAACAGTTTTTATAGTGAAATTCCAGATCATGTGTTGTGACCAATTTTCATGTCTCTGAAATCTATTGTATTCTGGAGCATTCTCTTAGTCTACCTTGTCTTTCACAACATTGGCATTTTGTGAAGACTACAGGCCAATTATTTTTTAGGATGACTTTTAATTTGGGATATTTCCTCATGATTAGATTCAGATCATGAACTTGTAGCAGGAATAAAACAGAAGTGAAAGAATTCCTGTTCTAAAATTGTCATGTTAAAATGTATATCAATTCAGAAGATGTACCTGTTTTAAATCCTTCCTGAAACAAGGTAGGACATAAATATCTCTTGAAAAAAATGTTAGTCTGAGCTGTTCTTTATTGATTCTGATGGCTTCGAAAAAAATTTTATGTAAGAACTCATACTCATATAATTGCTTATTTGAAATCCATTTGCTAATATTATAAGTCCTAAAAGTATGTAAACATAGAGTCAGTTTGCTTAATTAAAGACATGTTCATTGCATTATCTCTAAAATATAAACTACGTTTGTTCCATGTATTTTCCAAGTTCTTCCTTTTGAGGTTCAAAATAATCAAGGGAAGTTTTTCAACTTTTTTGACTCAACAACTCTTTCTACAGTTGTATGTAACATGGAGAAACCTGTTAGGAATTTATAAAATCATTTAAAAGTTTCTATAGTATATAATAATTGATTTAAAGTTAAATATTTTATATCAGCTTTTAAAGAGATATTATCAAATTTATCTTAAAGCAAAATTAAAAATTCAGAACATATACAGATACTTTTAAACTTTTTGCAGTCTACATATTTTTCTAAAGTTAACTACATTAAAAAGTGTGATTGGTCAGCAAATTTAAAAAATGATATATATTATCTTTTGTTTGGGGACCAAATGTATACTATATCTAGACTTAAATTTTACATATTTTGGCATCAAAAAGAGCCAGAAACTGCTTTTGTGGTCTGATAATGACCAACAACAATAAATTCTTTCATTTTGGTATTGAAAAACGCAGCTGGCTTATTTCGAAAATTTTCACATTTTGTTTCTAAGTGATGTGATAAGAAAATATATTTTAGATCATTATTTATGAGCATTTCTTAGATGGCCTTTATTCTCAATAAGGCAAAAGCCAAATTGGACATGATCATCACGATGTTTTCTCTTTTTATACATGACTGCTAAATATGAACTTTGATCAGATGAGTGCAAGTGATGAACCTAATGGAAATCATCTGGAAACCTGCTTACAGAGCTAGTACAAATTTTAAGTTCCTCTTAACTTGTATCTCTGCTTCATTGTTTTGCTTTCTGACTTTCATCAATGAACTACTAAGAATAGAAATGAAACAATCCAGGTATGAAAAGAATTTAACACTGTAGAGTAGCTGACACCACTGCAGTGACCAGACATCTCCGTAACTGTCAACTTGCATAGCTGCGTGCTGACCTTGCTCATGTGACTGCCATAGTTATTGTTGCACCATTAATTATTTTCTCATTTCCTTTTAGGCTTATTTAGGAAATAGGGTCTATTTAGTGTCATCTCTCCTGATTCTAGAATAACAATATGCATTCAATAAATCAGGGAAGAAATATGGAACCCCCAGGGCAACCCGTTTTGGAAGATTTATCTGGTTGAATATCATTCCTCAACATTTCATTCTTCACACAATCCTCACATTAAAATCGAGTCCAAACCCTATTATTAACGTAATTTTACGGAGTGAACACAGGGGAGTTAGAACCATTCCGTGTGTGGTCTCATGTGCCACTTTCCTTTTCAAAAAGCACCAGGAGACTATTAATTTCAGCATGCTGGGAAATCACATCCCTCAATTTGTCAGAAGCGAAGAGTCACAGTCATGTGCAGGTTGAGCTTCCTTCCCAGATCGTCTGCTGATGCTCAAGCCCTCTGCTCCTTTTCTTTGTGACTAAAACCGTTAGCAACACTTTTAGGTTTATGCTAATTTATTTCTAGAACCGAAGATGTGGAAATCTGCTAAACGATCAGGGCTTTCTTCATGTCTTATTGTTAAGAGAAACGTGAAGTGTTGTCAGCAGCTGGTGCATTTCTACCCTTTTCTGATCCTTTTTTTTTTTCAGGGACCTGAGAGCAGGAAGGAGAGAAATGAAAGAGAACGCCTGAGGATGGAGATAAGATCCCAAAAGAAAGTAGAGGAAGGAAGGAGCTCTAGGAAAGAAGAACCCAGAGAAGCATGCATGGCTCCCCTGTTTGAAAAGGGTCCGGAATAATACTTTGCTTCCACATCATGGCATCAAATGCTACTCGGTTTCTGTGAGCCCTGAAGCACCATTTCAGCACGTTGTGGGGAGGTGGGGACAGCCGAGAAGAGCGTCTGCAGACGCTGAGTGACTGAAGGGGAAGGGTATGAGGCTGCTCCTCGAGGCGACTTGCGTCATACCCCACTTGCTGGCATCTTAGTTGAGAGTGTCATCCGCTTTGTGGGCCTTTTATGGGAATAAAGAGAATAAAAGGCATTTTGATAGAATAAGGAAAATTTTGAAAATGTAAAAAAGATATTTAAAGAGCCACCCACATATCTTCACTAACCCTTCTTCCACGTCAACCTCACAAATCATCTTAAATATAATAAAAGTCATTGGTGTGACTCTGCGTTTACTTTCTTATTAGAAGTAATTATGTAAGTACGTGTAATGGCCATCATTTCAGGAGAACCGTTAATTAACATGCCACGTACTATGTTGAATGCTTTGATGCATTACTTAAAATAATCCTCACCGCTCTGAGGTGGGACCTTATATTAGTCAGGGTTCTCCAGAGAGATAGAACCAACTAGAGACACCAGAGCTGTCTGGAAAGTATCCAGCCATGTAATATGAAAAATAGAGATATTTATTATATTAACAAGGGATGGATACTTTCTGGACAACCCTTGTATATACAGACATAGATATATGAGAGGAGATTTATGAGGCGAATTGGCTCACGAGATTATGGAGGCTGAGAAGTCCCCCAGTAGGCTGTCTGCAAGCTGGAGAAGCAAGGAAGCTAATAGGTGTGGCTCAGTTCAAGTCTAAGGGCCTCAAACCAGGGAAGCTGATGGTCTAACTCTCAGTCTGAGACTGAAGGCCCAGGAACCTGGGGGTTGGGGAGGTGGCACTGGTGCAAGTCCCTGAGTTTAAAGGCCAGCGAACCTTGAATTCAGGTGTCCAAGGGCAAGAGAAGAAGGATGTTCCAGCTCCAGAAAAGAGTGAGTGAGCTAATTCACCTTTCCTCTGCCTTTTTGTTCTATCTGGGCCAATTGGATGGCACCTATTCACATTGGGTGAGGGAGGATCTTCCTTACTCAGTCCACAGATTCAAATGCCAACCTCTTCCAGAAATGCCTGCACAGATATGCCCCGAAATAATACTTTACCAGCTATCTGGGTACACTTTAATCCAGTCAAGTTGACATCTCCCGTAGTCAACACAGACCTATTCTCTTCACTTTCTGGTTGAGGAAACTGACATTTAGACAAGTTCTGTAGCTTGCTGGTGTGGTGGCAGAGTTAGGGCTAGAGCCCAGTTCATTCTGATACCAGAGCTCATGCTTGTAACATGAGGCAGAAACTTTATTTCCTTCTAGAAGCAGTTCCCAACTTAGCATTTGTGTGACGTGCATGTGAATGAGCAGATGTGAGAAAGAACAGCAGGAGTGGGGTAGGTCAAAATTTTGATTACATGGGGGAAGACTGATTCTCTGAGCTCAGCTTTATACTCTGGGTTTTAACTTTATGAGACCACATTATATCACTAATTTTTTCCCTCAAAGAAAAGATACTGGGATTCTCTAATGCTCTCCTTGTTTATTCTTCATCTTTGCCTTGGATCTTTGGAAGCCCAAAGGCAGCTAGATTCTCCATTTTGTAAAGAAGAAAATCTCCCAAAACTACTACTTATAACTAATATTGTAATTTATTGCTTATGCAAGACACTAACTTGGACACAGACAGTAGAAAGAAGAAGAAAAAGGGGAATGAAAAAAATAAGAGAAAAACAGTAGAAGTAAAATATCCATGATCTTTATTGCATTCTTTCAACTTTGAAATAACCACTACTTTCATCCATTCTGGATTGATACTTCTACGTGCCCTTTCTAACACAGTAGTATGCTCTTGAGCTATCTCATGGTGACTTTTGCCTGTTAATTGCCACCACTGAGGGGGGCAAGAGGCCTGGTCTGCCATCGGGGTCTGCTTTGTATTGCGGTCATGGGTAGGACAGTTGTTTCCTTGCCCTCATTTTGGCTACTTTTTAGTTTTGCCAACCAAGTTCCAGATTAGGAGATGGTTCATTCACCTGCTCTGGCTTCTATAGAAAGGTCTGGGGAGAGGTGGCCCATTCATGAGGAAGGGAATAAACTGGGATGGATTTTCCTTACCCGGTGGATGGTTGGCTGAGTCAGTAGTTGCCTCCTACTCCAGTCGTGATACCTGTGAAGTTTTTCCTCTCCCTGGACTCAAGGATGGTACTATGAGAAAAAAATTGTGATTGTAAATTTTATAATGTATTATATCAAACTGGAATGAAGTCTACTGTCAACATACTTTCAGGATCATAGTATGTAGAGGCAGGGGGACTCTCTGAAAATGGAAGTTTTTAGTTTATTGCATTGGTTGCATCACAAAACAATACATTTTGTAATAAAAACTTCAGATTAAGAAAAAGAATAAAAAATAAAAGTATGTTAGTCTATCTACTCAGAGATAAATACGGTTAATACCTTCCAGAATGTTATCTATGTGTACATGTGCACATAAATATATGCACACATAAAACACTTTTTTCAGTCATGATCTCATTTTAGTTAACAACATATCATTAACCTTTTTTCAGATCAACAAAATAGTCAATTGTACAGTTTTAATGGTTCCTTTCCAATAGCCTTTAAATGGGGTCTAGTGTCTTCCATCATGAAAACCTTCCCTCATAATATATCAATAGATATATCATCCTTGATATCTAATAATTACCACTTAGCTATCTTTCCTTTCACAGAAAACTTCTTGAAGAGTTATCTATATTTCCCCCTCAACTCAGTCTGCTGCAATGTGACTTCTGTCCTTACCCTGCATAGAAACTGTTCTCTTCAAAGTCACATGTAACCTCCCTACTGTCAAATCCTGTAAAGACATTGCTCTCGTTACCGGTAGTCCTCAAGCCCCAGGCTGTGGACCAGTACCAGTGTGTGGCCTGTTAGGGGCCAAGCTACACAGCAGGAGGTGTGCCAGTGAAGCTTCAGCTATGTTTACAGCCACTCCCCATTGCTTGCATCACTGCATAAGCTCCGCCTCCTGTCAGATCAGCCGGGGCATTAGATTCTCATAAGAGCATGAACCCTACTGTAAACTGCACATGGGAGGGATCTAGGTTGTGTGCTCCTTATGAGAATTTAATGCCTAATGATCTGAGGTAGAGCTGAGGCATTGATGCTAGCACTGGGGAGCGGCTGCAAATACAGATTATCATTAGCAGAGAGGGTTGACTGAACAATAAATGTAATGTGCTTGAATCATCCTGAAACCACCCCCAGCCCCAAGTCCATGGAAAAATTGTGTTCCATGAAACCGGTCCCTGGTGCCTAAAAGGTTGGGGACCAATGCTTGTTATTTTGTGTGACTTCCTGGCAGCACTTGACAGTGCTGATCCCTGTCCTTCTTTGTTGAGACTTACATTCTCTGGGTTTCCTTGTACCCCTCTGATCGCTCCTGGCTGGTCTTTGGTTAGGGATCCTTATAACTTAATATTGGTTTTGCTCTGGGCTGTGCCCAAGCACTTGTCTCAGTCACCTTGTTCTCTCTGGGCAATCTCAGACATGTCGTGGTGTCAGCTACCTATGTGCTGAGGGCTCTCAAATCTGTCCCTGTGGTGCATGCTCTCTCCTGAGCACCAGACACATACATACAACTGTCCCTTGGATGTATACGCAGTTGAAGGTTTACAGGCATCTCAAACTCACCTTTTAAAAGTAAACTATTCTTTCTTGTCCTGGCTGCTTTCCATCTGCCCCTCCTCCTACGTTCCCTGACTCAGTGAATGGTAGTATCATTTACCAGTTTCTCATGCAAGAACGTGTATGGATTTGAAGACACCAGCATTCCTCTTCTCTCATTCTCCATCCAATTGGTCATAAACTTCTGTCTATTTTACCTCTAAATAACACTTGGAGCTACCCAATTTCCTCCATTCTCATTGCCAGTACCTGATCCTAGGCTCTGTATTATCTCATCTTGTTTTTGACAAAAGAAATGATAGTATTTTAGATGTATTTGGTTAAATCAAATATATTATTAAAATTGACTTCACCATTTTCCCTTTTAAAAATGTGTCTATTAGAAAATTAAAAAGGTGCCTCACATTATATTTCTATTAGACAGCACCCTAACTCTCAAGCCTCTTTTGTGTTATTTGAATTTTATTTTTTTCAGTTTTATGGAACTTAAAATGTATTGGAATTTAATTAATCCAAGGTGTTATTAAGGGTTAATTGTCCTAATACTAGTTACAACATTTTAAGTAAAATTTATTATACCTGAATCTTCCTTTCTTGTCTCTTT
>CAUYSK010050380.1:0-12912 GCA_963575035.1 Avahi laniger | reverse complement strand
CTGGGGCGAGTGCCGTGGCATCAGCCTAGCTCACAGCAACCTCAAACTCCTGGGCTCCAGCAATCCTACTGTCTCAGCCTCCCAAGTAGCTGGGACTACAGGCATGAGCCACCATGCCCGGCTAATTTTTTCTATATATATATTTTTAGCTGTCCAATTAATTTATTTCTATTTTTGGTAGAGACGGGGTCTCGCTCTTGCTCAGGCTGGTCTCGAACTCCTGAGCTCAGAAGGATCCGCCCACCTCGGCCTCCCAGAGTGCTAGGATTACAGGCGTGAGCCACCGCGCCCGGCCTAAAGTCTTCTTAATACTGGTTTGACAATCGCAAAGTTACCTTTTAAAAGATGGCCTTGAGGTGGGGAGGTTAGTCGGGGACTCGGTCGGGGGCAGACGGCCTTGAAGGCAACGCAGTGCGAGTATGGGGGGGCAGGAGGCGGGGAAAGCTCTTCCCCCGACATCGCCGCAATCCGGTCTGAACCGAGAGGAGCCCAGTGGAAGCATGTTGTAGAGAGAAGGACAGAGACATTGTTTTTTAAAAAAACTTACAAGAGCTTACTACTTACAGGTATAAAAGGGCTCATCACTGAAGAGCAGTTTGAAGGCAGTCCTCAGGGGATGAATCGGTCTTGCTGAGCACATTTCTGTTGCCCTCATCAATAACCTCACGGGTTGCTTAGGGGAGACACAGGCTGGGACTGGAACAAAAATGTCCCTGGCTGGTGAGCCAAGTGTTCCCTCAGGACCTGTTTGGTATCCCTGGGGCCCAGGACCAGTGGGTGCGCAGCTATTTTTGTACAGTATTAAAATGCAGGAAGGCTACAACTGGAAGCTTTGGAACACAGCTCACCTGGTGAAGCAGCCTTCTCGCGCCAAAGCAAAACTTCCTGCCACGGGGCTCTGAGGAGTCGGTGGATGTGAAACGCTTCTCTGGCTGCCTCTTGTTAGGGGTTCTGCAGGTTGCAGAAGTCCAGGTCTCTCATTTTAGAGATAAGGCGAAGTAAACGTTCTGAGTGAGCCATCCAACCAGAAATAGCAGCTTTAAATCGGAGGATGGATTTTGTAGGAAAAAGACAAGAAGTCAGAGCTTTGGATTCCAAAGCTCTAGACAGTCCTCAATGGAATAGCTTAAATATTATTCCTATTAGGTTGTTCAGACTGTGCGTGAGGAAAGAAAAGATGGTCAGTAACTTGTGCTTTCCAAAAATAAAAAATTCTAGATAGAATAGTGCAGAGAAAAACAAAGTGTTAGGTTTTAGTCTGAAACCATCGGTTCTTGCCACACTCATGGCTGAAGAATAACCAGAAATGTCTAAGTTAGGCAAGCAGGAAAATGAAATTTAATAAGGAGAGAGGATTACAGAGCAAGGGCAAGACATAGGTTTACAGAGCATGGTACATCCGCCACAGATGACAACCAGATCTATTGTTGCAGCAGCACAAGCAAAAGGAAGGGCAAAGAGAGAAAGGGTACGATCTGCGTCTTGTTTTATAGTACCTGGACAGGGCCTTCCTTCGTGGTTCAGAGGCCACCATGCAGCTACTTTGATTGGACAGCTGGGAGTCACATGACCTGAGCCTTAACTACGTATGTGGGTTCTAGGTCAGTATCCGGACTTTAAGGTACCTATGCTGCTTGGCCCTTGGGCGAGAGACTCCTGTGCATTCTTTTGCAGCTGGCGCACCAACTTCTGATTGGCAGATCTGCAAGATATTCCCTCTTCCCCCAGGTATAGAGAATTAGGGTGGGGCAGGACCAAGATGGGGGCAAGAGCACCCACTTTCATCCCTTGGAGACCTGGAATGCCTCGCCATCTACCTAACGCAACCACCCAGATTTAACACATCTTCATTTTGTTGTATTTGTTTTGGATGGTTTTTCCATTAGACATAAAATGTTACAGACTCAGCTGAAGCCCCTCCCATCCCTCCCTAATCCCACACACCTGTCATCAGAGACGATCACTACCCTGAATTTGATGTGTTTCATCTCATGCATTTTTCTATTCTTTAACTTCTTGTGTATGCATAAATAATTTATGATATTGTTTAAGATATTTCAAAATTTTACCTAAATATTATAATATTAATATACCAATGGCTTATTGTTGACATATCTTTGTTCTTTTCATTTGCATTTTCCTAATACCAGTGTGGTTGAACATCTTTTCATGTTTATCCGTATTTGGATTTTCTCTTTTGTAAACTGTTCACTAACCTTTGCCAGTTTTTTTTGTTGAGTTCCTTGTCTTTATTTTAAATTTATTTTTACAAGTTATTTTATTCCACATAAAAAATAAGTAACATTTGAAAACTGCTAAAGAATACATATAGCGTGTAGGTAAAGTAATAAGAATTTTAAAAAATGAGCCCACCAGTCAACTCAAATAATAAAACATGGCGATGCTACGGAAGGCCCCCTTCCCACCCAGCGCTGCTCTCCACACCGTTCCTCCTCCCCAGAGACAACCACTATGTTGAATTCTATGTAATAATTCTTTGCCTTCTTTTCTGTGGGCTTATTACGTATTTTTATGCATTCCCATATTACTTAGTTTTCTGTGTTTGAAAACTTTATATAAATGGTATCATATTGGATGTATTAATTTTTCTTTTTACAGCTCCCTGATATAAGGATGTATGTATTCTTTTGCAATTTGCTCTTTTCTGTCAACACTACATTGGTGAAAGTCTTCCTTTTTGGTGTTTATAGCTATTGTTTCATTCATTTTCCCTGGAATATGGATTCATATTCCATTGCACATGACAACTCATTTATCCATCTACTGTTGATGGACATTTGGGTTGTTCCTCACACTCCTCTGAACGTTCTTGTGTGTGACTCCTGTCAGAGTTTCTCTGCCGCATTATGTGCTTAGGAGTGAGATTGCTGGATCTTCAACTTCACTAGATAATGCCACATTGTTTTCCAAAACCACAGTTCTCATGTAAACTCTCAATGGCAAAGTATAAGAGTTCTGGTGTTCTCATGCTCATCAACACTTGATATTGACAGCTATTTTTTTTATCTTTGCCAATCTGGTGGTTGTGAAATGAGGTCTCATTGTGTGGTGATTTGCATTTCCCTGAAAGTTCTTCATATAATATGGGGACTAATCTTTTATTGGTTACATGTATTGCAAATATATTCTTCCCATCTGTGCCTTTTCATTTTTAATCAACTTTATTGAGGTATGGGCATGTGAAATAAACCAAGTGTAAACCTACAGTTTAATGATTCTTGACAAGTATGTACAGTTGTGTAGCCACTACAATTATGGTACAAAACATTTCCCTCACCCTAAAAAGTTTCCTTGTGCTCTTTGTGGTCAGTCCTCTCCCCACCCCCACTGCTGCTCCAGGTACGACTGAACTGCTCGCAGTCACTGTAGTTTTGCCTTTTCCAGAATATAATATGATTAGACTCATTCAGTGTGTCTGGCTTCTTTCATTTAGCATTATGCTGTTGAGATTCATCTATATTGCTGCATGTAGCAATAGTTTATTCCTTTTAGTTGCCAAGTAGTATGGTCATGCATTGCCTCACGACGAGGATACATTCTGAGAAATGTGTCGTTAGGACATTTCATCACGGGAACATCATAGAATGTACTTACATGAACCTGGATGGTACAACCTACTACACACCCAGGCTACAAATCCATACAGCATGTTACTGTACCGAACACTGTAGGCAACTGTAGCACAATGGTAAGTATTTGTGTAGCTAAACCTATCTAAACATAGAAAAGGGACAGTAAAAATATGATATAAAAGATAAAAAATGGTGCACCTGTATAGGGCACTTACCATGAATGGAGCGGGAAGCTCTGGAAGTTGCTCTGGGTGAGCGAGTGAAGGGTCAGCGAGTGAAGGCTAAGGCATTACTGTACATTACTGTAGGCTTTATAGTCACTGCGCACTGCACTCAGATTACACTAAATTTATTTAAAAATGCATTTCTTTCTTCCATAGTAAATTAACCTTAGCTTACTGTAACTTTTTTGCTTTATAAGCTTAAACGTTTAAAAACTTTTCCACTCTTTTATAATAAACTTAGCTTAAAACATAAACATATTGTACAGTTGTACCAAAATATTTTTTTCTTTGTATCTTTATTCAATAAGCTTTTTCTGTTAACAGTTCTTTTTTTACTTTTTAAACTTTTTGTTAAAAACTAAGACGCAAACACACACATTACTCTAGGCCTACACAGGGTCAGGATCCTAGAGTAATGTGTGCGTTTGTGTCTTAGCTTACCGTAATTTTTTAGTTTACGAAGTTTTTTTTTAACTTTTTGACTCTTGTAATAATACTTACATTGTGTAGCTGTACAAAAATATTTTCTTTTTTATATCCTTACTGTATAAGATTTTTTTCTATTTTTAAAATGTTTTTCACTTTGTGTTAAAAACTAAGACACAAACACACATTAGCCTAGGCCTACTCAGGGTCAGGACCATCAATATCCCTGTCTTTCACCTCCACATCTTGCCCCACTGGAAGTTCCTCAGGGGCAATAACAGGCATGGAGCTGTCATTTCCTATGATAACAATGTCTTCTTCTGGAACACCTCCTAGACCTGCCTGAGGCTGTTTTATAGTTAATTTTTTTTAATAAGTAGAAGAGGTACATTGTAAAATAATGATAAAAAGTATAGTAAATAATAGGTGATAGAAATTCTTCAGCTCCATTATAATCTTATGGGACTATCGCTGTATATGCTGTCCATTGTTGAAACGTCCTTCTGAGGCAAATGACTGTATTTCATTATATGGCTATACTAACATTTGTTTATCCATTCGCCAGTTGGTGGAAATTTAGGCTGTTCCTAGTTTGTGGCTATTACAAATAACACTATTACGAACATTTGAGTGCAAGTCATTGTGTGAACAAATGTCTTATTTTTCTTGGGCAAATGCCTGGGAGTTATGGTATGTGTGTTTAACTTTATAAGAAAATGAACTGTTTTCCCAAGTGGTTGTCCCATTTTGCATTTCCACCAGCAGTGTATGGGAATTCTGTGGCTCTTTTTTTTTTTAAACAAGAAGTTTGTGGTGTCCTTTTCATACAGAACTTTAAAATTGCAACACAATCAGACTTACCAATCTTCTTCTTTATGGTTGGTGCTTTTGGGGATGTAGGAAAGCCTCTGCCACTAGGTTCTTCATGTTGTGATTGTCCTGCATGCATTTTCTCCTGAGAGGATTCTTAGATGTTTTTTCTTCAGAAACGTCATTTATGATATTCCCACATAGCAATTCATTGATAATACACACTTACTATGTCACATAATACAGCATTTGTCACCATTCCAGAACATGATATGAGATTGAAGGTAAGAGCTCAAAGTACTCAGTTAAGAAGATCACATCTCATGTCATTGAGGTTCTCTGAATAATTCTTGTTTTCTCAATTCAGTTTAGAATGGTGCCCAACATGCTTTAGAACACAGACCAGCAAACTCATTCTGGAAAGGGGCAGCTAGTAAATATGTTTAGCCTTTGCAGGCCATGCAGTCTGTCACAACTACTCAACTCTGCCGATATAATGCAAAAGCAGTGGCCAACGGTATGTAAATAAATGGTCATGGCTGTGTTACAATAAAACTTTATTTATGGAGACTGACATTTGGATTTTATATGATTTTTACATGTTACAAAATAGTACTCTTCTTTTGATTTTTCTCCAACCATTAACAAAGCATAAAAACCGTACTTAGCTTGTACGCCGTACAAAACAGGCAAAGGGGCTGGTTTTGGAAGGTAAACTAGTTTTCCAACCCATGATTTAGACTATAATCCTCCAGACATCTCTGTAAAGATAATATTAAAATTGAAATTGGGTAATATTATCCCCCCCATTTTGCGCAGTAGAGCAGTAGTACCCGGAGACTTCAGAGTTCATCCAGTTTAGTTTCCCTCTCCTCCTCCTTGCCCCCGTTTTATAGATGAGGAGGCAGCAGTGCAGAGGAGGAGAATGACCGTCTCCAGGCCACTGAGCTAGTGGGTGACCCTGCCAGACCGGGGCTCAGGTCTCTCTCAGGTCCTATCTACCTTCCTCTACACTCAATTCCAAGAACCAAATTTCAAATCTGTATCCACAGCCACAACATCCTTCTGCCGCATTCTCATCAACAGCTAATCTTTTTTTACCCTAAAGGATTTTATTTTAATAAACAACCTAAAATTAAATCTTGACATTTAATTTATATAACTAAAGAACCTGTACAATGCAATGAATAGTGGCAATTACATTGCAAATCCAAGAGACATTTTGATTAGTGAGGTGATGTGGTATCTGTGAGGAAATTATACATGGAATGAAAATTAGTTAAATACTAAAATACCATTAAGACACCAAAATTCCAAAATGCCTATGGAAGAGCTCCAAAGCAAATTTATCTCAGAATTTTGAGGACAAAAAGGAATGGCTTCTCAGTGATAAGTAGCAGAGGAATCATTCCTGCAGATAAGCTGGGCCCAGTGGGGTTGGCCAGGATGGGGGGCTCTGGGTCAGAGTTTGCACGCTCACTGCAGTGACACTTGGGTGGTGACATGTTGCATTAGTCTGGAATCCAAGCTCCATGAGCACAGAGTCCTTGTCTCTCTTGTCACTCACCACTGTGTCCTCCACTAGACCAGAGCCTGGGACATACTGGAGCTCAGGAAATGATAGTTGAATGATCAAAATCAGTTTGCAAGGGGTGATTCCCCGGAGCAGACCTCTGAATTTTTAGGGTACCTATTCAGCTGCTTTGGAGCCACTCTTTGACAAAACCTTAAAGGATCGTTTCCCACCAGAAGCCCCATCAGAAGGTGTCCATCTTTACCCCCTGGGGTAAAGATGCCCTTAGGCTATCAGTGGGTTGGAGTTACTATACATTCTCAATGTAACAAATGCAATTGAACGTATTGTCCTCTAAGCCAGTAAACAGTTGAAAATTCAATAAGGGCAATCATTGTTTATAAATGAGTCAGAAGTGTTTAAAATGCAGACATTTATAAAAAGTCCTAGGAATAAGGAATTCCCGAAATAATTTATTACCTACACATTTCAATTTTCTTTGGAAGTTCTAATTCTCAGCAAACATTAATCAAGTCATTCCACTTTTAGGTTGTTTCCCCCATTTTAGTGATTTAGCAGAAGTTCATTGACTTGTTGCTAGGGCCACATGGAGAATATAAATCTAAATAATCCACCATTTCAGTCTGCTCCCCTTCCATTTGTTAGATTGAAATTGAGGGAGGTTTGATGAGGATTCCACCTACTTCCTTGGTGACCGACTCTGTATTTGCTGCTCTCTGCTACCCCCTGTTGATATGAGAAGGGAAAGGCAGATCTCAAGACCGACATTTCTCAAAGTTAGGTCCTAGGAACTCCTGGGAACTTGTTAGAAATCCAAATGATGGGGCTCCACCCCAGAAGACTGAGAACACTGAATCAGAGACTCTGGGGTGGGGCTCAGCAATCTGTGCTTTAAACAACCTCTGGGGTGATTCTGCTGCAACTTGCAATTACTTTTCTGCTTTAGGTACTAATGTTCTGGCCTCTAACCGTCAAAACCATGATAAAGCCTCTGTCCTCAGGCTTCACCTGTAGAACATACTACTGTGCCATATGCAAAGTGCTCTCACATCCATCATTCTGGCAGATGGATGTGTAGCAGCCCTCTGAAGGAAGCCAGGGAGGGACCACACACCCCCTTTACAGATGAGGTGACCGAGCATGGAAAGGCTCAACAAAGATCAAATAACTTCCCCAGGGTTGCTCAGCTTCAACTGGCAGAGCTGGATTCAAATTCAAGTCTTCTGTGTTTATGTCCATGATCAGGGCTGCTGCAATTACCCTACAGCAGGATTCCGACATTTGGAGCCACACGATTCTCCGTTGTGGGGGCTGTCCTGTGCATTGTAGGATGTTGAGCAACACACCCGGCCTCTACCCACTGGATGCCACGAGTGCCCCACCCTAGTTGTGACAATCACAGATGTCCCCAAACATTGCCAAATGTGCCCTCTCTGGGGGACAAAATCATCCCTGGTTGAGAACCACTGCCCTGCAGCCACCACGTAAATGGGGAGAAGTCTCACAATTTCTGTTCTGTGCAAATTTTGCACTTTTTGGAGGCCATTTCAGAACAAATAGCTTCTTTTTGGCCTCGAGACCACCGAGGAGGTGAAGAAACTAAACTAAATGTTGGTCTCCACAATACCTTCAGCATCCCTTAAGAAAATGAACAATAATTTTATAATATCATCTGGTATCCAGTGTATTCAAATTTTCCCAGTTCTTCCCAAGAATGTCTTTCATAGCTGGTTTTTTTCCCCCAAGCTAAGATCCAATTTAGACTCTCAAATTGCATTTGGTTGCTATGTCTATTTAATCTCTATTAGTGCAGAATAGGCAAACTACATCCCATGGGCCAAATCTGGTCTACCACCTGTTTTTGTAAATATGCTTTTGCTGAAACACAGCCACGCTCTTTCATTTATACAATGTCTATGATTGTTTTCATGCTGTAATGGTAGCGTTGAGTAGTTGCAGCAGAGACTGTACGGCCCGCAAAACCTAAAATATTTGATACCTGGCCCTTCACTGAAAAAGTTTGCCAATCTGTGACCTAGAATTCCCCTCCCACCTTTATTTTTAATATGATACTGACTGTTCAAAGAGTCCAGGACAATTGCTTATAGAAAAATCTCTTATTTTAGATTGCTCTGATTATATACATTTATATATTTAAACTTTTAATTGAAATTTCAGATACTATATACATATATTTTAAAGTAGAAAGTATTTATGAAATTATCAATGCTCTTTAAGGTGTCATTAAACTTTTTATCCTTCAAAAACTATAAATGAAATTGAAAGGCAAATGATAAACTAGAAAAAATAATTAGAATACTGAAGTCTTGTCTCTTCCCACATTTTATTTTTCAGGAAGGAGAGAAAAGGAATGTCATGTCTAACCTACGATAGAAGGTCTTGGTGGTAAAATTCTTACTGATCAAGTTTCCATATCATTTAAGTAGAGAAACTGGTAGAAAAACCAGGGGCTTCCTTCTTTGGGAAAATCACAATACAGGATTTCAAATATGTGCATCAGAGTGTACAGAAATTCAGATATAAACATAAGAGTTTCAGCTCTCCGGGTGCAGGGACCATGAACTTAGCATCATGCCTGGTATAATACAGAAAGTGCTAAATAAATGTCCATGGAATAAATGAATGAATGGACATCATTCCTTTACTCAGCTGGACAGAGCAGGTTGTCGCCAAAATACTCATTTGTTAGATTAGTATTTTTTCTGAGTATGACAAGCAAGCACATCTTCCTGAAGGCTTGGGTCTGTTATTGTTCTGTCAGTAACTCATGCATGTTCACTGAAATAGGACTCAGCTTGGAATGGGACCTTAAGGACAGGGCTACGTTGGTTTTATGCATGTGGTTGTATGGAAAGCTAGAAAGTATTCGGCCTCTCCTTCCAGTTAACCTGGGTCAGACTCTAATGACCAGTAGCTTCTCCCCCTACTCTGGGACATGCTATGTCTATCCTACTAGTCACCTAAGGCAATATAAGCGAAACATAAAAAGTTATGAAAGGAAGCGCTAAGTTGTTCTATCAGTTATACAACATGGCTAAGGCTGCCTGCGGTATAAACCCTCTGCATTTCTCTAAAATGTCATTTAACCTATTGAAAAATTCAACCTCCCTAAACCACAATACCTATTTTACAATAATTTTTTGGGAAAAAAAAGTTAATAGTCATCCACTCCAGCACAGCTCACATACATGGCACTGAAGAGTGAGCTTCAGAAATAAAGCTGATATTTAAAGAATTCCCGGTTGGTTCTTGAGCAGTGGGTCCTTCTCTTGGTTTCCTGGGAAGAACACCACCTTTGCACGGTTGAGGAAGACATTCAGGCCTTTGCTTTTGACCACCTTTCCAGGACTATTTTCTATTGGTTTGTATTCCTTGTGTTTTCTGAAAACAATGTGTTGGATAGTTATTTTAAAAAGATCTTCAGCTGAAATACATTACTTACTACAATCTTTTTCATGCCAGGTGCAAAGGGAATAATTCCATTTAACCTAATCTGTGGTTAGTAAGACACTGGTGTCTTACGAGAATATATTTCTTTTCTCTTCTTCATGCAAGAAATGTGCCTGTTTACTATAATTTGCGACTATATGTTAAACATTAGGTTGATACAATTTTGCCAAATTGCTGACATCTGGTAGCATTTTTAGGATTAAAAATAAAAACCATAGCAAAATCAACAGGCTAGTTTGGTATTTGTCACTCAATGGAAGATTTTCCTCCCCTGTACAAAATGTTCAAAAGCAAAAGAAAAAAAAAAAAAAAAAAAAGGGAAAATGGCCCATTTGCACAGATACTTATTTACTTTTTACAGTATATGATAGCAATGTAAAGTGCTAGAACCAGAAACTTACTTGTACATCAAGAGGGCGATCACGGTCACAAATAAGGCCAAGCAGCCAACGGAGATCAGAGCACCATTTGCCAGTCTTAGAGGGGAGGCTGGGTCTTAGAACAGAAGCAAGACCATATTAGTTATGTCTTCCGCCTGGAGGACACGCTGCTTGTAATGCCATTAAATAAATGAGGCAGGGAACTGTCACAGAAGATGTGGCTCCCTCTGGGCTTTCGGTAATCTTTTCTATTAAATAATACATAGTCTTTGGGTCAGCTTATCTTCCACTTAGAGAATGAGTCAGCACGTCTGGAACACTGTGTTAAGGGCTCAGGGAGAGATGTCACATCCTGGGGACACCTGCTCAAGTCTCCGGTGACCCAGCAGCACCACGGTGGGCAAGGGCTTCCGTGATCCACTTGCCACGCCTCTGGCCTCATCTCTCACTACCTGCCTTGCAGCTGTGCTAGAAATCCCGGGAGTCGCTCACTCGCCCCGCATTTTCAAGCCCTCAGTCCCCTGAGGGAGTGCCCCTTCCATGGCTCCTCTTGGGTCCGCCCCTTCGCAGCAGCCTGCCAGACGTCCCTGAGGGCACCGGACGGAGTGGTCACACTCTGCTCGCCTCTATTCCTGTGTCTCAGTCGCACGGTGGTGCAATCGCTTCTTTCCACGTATTTCTCTCCCACTAGACTGTGAGAGCCATAAAGGCAGGGATCACGTCTTCTATCTACTCCCGGACCCAGCAAATCCACTAGTTCTGTCTCTGCTGCGGAAGTGTACCCAGACTGTATCTGGTGCTCCTCCATCTCCTTGCGCACAGACTGAAATCTAATTTGTCTACAGTTTTTCTTTTAACATCTGTTAGTGTTCATAGAAGCAGGGACCGTCTTAGTCCTGTTCTCTACTCTATCTAGAACTGTATCTCAAACCTAGAATTGTGCTGAGCAGGGAGTACATGCTCAATGAATATTTGTTGAAAGAAATGCAGGTGCTTTACAAATATCAATAAATAAAAGTCATTTCAGCTAAAAAAAAAAAAGTCTATGGGTTTGTCTGTTTCTGAAATTCTGTGTTGTTGTTTTTTTTTTCTTTTGAGACAGAGTCTCGGTTTGTCGCCCTGGGGAGAGTGCAGTGGCGTCATCACAGCTCACTGCAACCTCAAACTCCTGGGCTCAAGCGATCCTCCCGCCTCTGCCTCCCAGAGTACTAGGATTACAGGTGTGAGCCACCACACTCAGCCTTATTTCTGAAATTCTTACTTTGAAATCCAAGTTATTAAGTTACAATCCCCACTGAATTAAAAACTTTCCTTTTTTTTTTTTTCTGGAGACAGGTCTCACTGTGTTGCCCAGGCTAGACTTGAACTACAGGCACATGCCACTGTGCCCAGCATTCTCAGCTTTCTTTATTTGGCTTTTGAAAATGACTCATGTCACACCTAAAGTTAGCGCTCACAGCAAGAGGAATCAAAGGAAATCAAATATCTAAACATCTAATTCACACAAGAGATCAGTGGTTTGCCAGCACTGAGGAAGTTTAACACGGTGAATTATGACTTTAAAGGTAATTTGAAAAACCTTTGAGCTGTGGCAGCGCTAGAGGAAAAACCTCAGCAGTTCCTGAAGGTGACTATTGCACGGTCACCGGGATGTAGAGGTTCTGGCTGCCTTCTCCTGTCCCTGTCCTCTCCAGCTCTCCTCCCAGACCCCGACCCACCCTACCCTGCAGGAAGCAGAATACCCTTGTGTTGTTTTTTGTATTGTTGGATCTCACCAATAATAAGCCCCCGTATATAATAATGATATGCATAATTACTTAAGCTTTTCTTTCAATGGGATTAAATCTGCCCTTTATATGATTAATGAGTAAATATATGTTTAAGTACATTTTACATTATGAGATAGGCTCCAAGTCAAAAGGAGTTATAAGTGAATTAGTCATTAGACTGCCTGACTACTCAAATTAAGGAGCAAAATAAGAGCTGTCATGTGTACACAACTTAATCTTTCCCTTCTATTCCACCATGTAACACTTCTTCAAAGGCATAAATATCTTTTTTTTTTTCTTGCAAAGAGTGGCACTTGGCTAAGGGGGGCCGATGGACTCCTCCCCCTAATAAATATCTTACAATAAAGTTGGCTATAACAGAAATTCAGTTAGGGCCTCTAGGTAGAGCCCTCATTTGGGGTTTGGAGGAAATTGGATGCCACCAGTAAATGCAAATTCCTTCTTTCTTTCCCTTTTTTTTTTTTTTTTTGACAGAGTCTTGCTCTGTTGCCCAGGCTAGAGTGTCATGGCATCAGCCTAGCTCACAGCAACCTCAAACTCCTGGGCTCAAGTGAGCCTCCTGCCCAGCTTCCCGAGTAGCTGGGACTACAGGCATGCACCACCACGCCCGGCTAATTTTTTTTACTTATAGTTTTAGTTGTCTGGCTAATTTCTTTCTATTTTTAGTAGAGATGGAGTTTCGCT
>CAUYSK010050377.1:0-19483 GCA_963575035.1 Avahi laniger | reverse complement strand
TGTTTTGTTTTCTTATTTTTTGCTATTCTATAACTTGCGTCTTAGAGACACTTTGATGAAGGTGATCCTAAATATTAGAATGAAAAGAAAATGGTCCAAAATTTCGAATTAGTGACAGCATGCGAGCTGTACCCTTTGCACACACAAGTGCACATTTATGTCCCCACAAAATCGCGGGACTGGCTCTGACGGACGTGTGGCAGGGGCGACGCAGCTGTCACAGCACAGAGGTTCCGTGGATGCCTCAGTGTTGGCCAAGCCGGGGTAGGCTCCCCATGCGTGTCAGAACCCCTCCCGCAGCCCCGAGCTGGGGTCAAGCAGAACTGCCCTGACGACTCCTGCGCTCCTCCTGGCCTCTGGGAGCTCTGCAGCCGCAGACAAGCGGGGCCTCCCTGGGGAGCAGCTGGAAGGCGCCTCCCCCAGCTGGGCCGAGGCCGAAAGGCTGAATGGCCACTGTCCAGCCTGCTGCCAGGCCAGCCCAGAGAAGCCAGCCCACACGCTGGCCCCTGGGTGCTCTGGGGCTGTGGCCTCTGAGGGCTCGGATTTCAGGCTTTCAGCACAGGCCTCGAAAAGCCAACATACACACACACAGACACACACAGACACACACACACAGACACACACACACATGTACTTAGGCTTGGAGAGGCAGGATGCCTGGAGCCTGCACTCCCTTGTTGAGCTTCTAGAACCATTTGGACATCTGGCCTTTGTTACAGCAAACTCCAGGTTTGTTGGGCCTCTCTCTCTCTCCCCCCATCCCCATCCCCTGCTAGGATCTCAAATTGCTGTCCCCAAAATCGAATGGAGCTTTGGAGCTTGCGGAGAGTTAACAATCAGTCTTGTTTTCCTTCCTAGGACATCCAAAGTGATGACTTGACTTAGAATAGCTCTCAGCAGGGCACACCTGGCTGTTAATGCACAGGAAGATGACTTTTGACCAGGGTTGGGAAATCCTTTCTCAAAGCCCGGAGCCCCGGGAGGAGCTGTGGCTGCTCAGGAGGGCTCCTCGTCCTTGTTTCTGGAAGGCGAAGGTGACGGAAAATAGCAGCTCCCAACACCGATGGCGACTTGCCCCTCGGGTTTCTGGTTCACCCCCCTTGGAAGTGTCTGTTATCGTTAAGTGAACAAAGGTGGGACACAGTTGTACCTACAGTATGATCTCACTTTGTTAAGCACTTTGCAAGATAAATATGTGTGAAAGCAACTCACAGACATATGCACCACGTGTAGAGAAACTTCAGGAAGGACGTACGTGGGGACGTGGGCAAAAGGCTGGGTGGCCCACGGTTGCTTTGCACTCCCTTTCCTTGGCCAAATAGTATTCTCACACCTTCTGTTTACACTGGAGTAAGTTTCCCTTTTGTTGGTCTATTTCTCAGCTAGTAGGACATAAAACTTGTTCTTAGAAAGAAGGGAAATCAAAAGAAACACAAAAAAGAAATATATAACAGTGAGATGTCAGCGTCATTTTCTGCTTGGTACATAGACATGTGTGTGTGCATGTTTGTGTGTGTATGTGTATGTGTTTCCTAAGCTTTAAATAATCTTTATATATTACTTTTATAATGGAAATTCATCACAAAATTTACTAATGTTAGGTTTTTGTTCTGACACTCTTGAAAGAAAAAGCTAGAGAAATTGTCTCCAAACCCTAAGTAGATTTGAGTTAGCCCTTAAAATACCATTCGGTATTAAGAATTAAGCCAGAAAACATAAGATTCCGGTGAAGGAACCTCTACTTTTGTTTCCAGGTCAGCTTTAATCATTAGAATTCCAATGCAGCCTTTCACTGAAGGAAAGAAGAAAGCCATCTTGCAGATCCTAAACTGAGTAACAAGTGCAGAACACACCTCTGCCATTTCAACTAAAAAAAAAAATCAAAAGAAAAAAGTATTAAAATTGAACCTCAATTAACCTCAATTACAGTACATTAACAGTGTAAAAGGATGTTAAAATATTCTAAATCCTTAGGCTGAATTAACAATTTCTGATGGTATTATAATAATAAAACCTTTTTCTATGTCTTATCTGAGATCCTTTTCTCTTTTTCCTGTTCACATCTGGAGAATCTCAGTTGAAGCAGAAAGCGGAGGGATGCTTTACTATTGCAATTTAATATACGCGGAAGTCTATAAGCCTGAAAAGATACACATTCAGTGACAAGATACTTATTAGTTCAATGTGTTAATTCAAACTGTTTACTACACTTGAGGTGCTCCTAGGATCAGTACAGATTTTCTTCTAAGTGAAGTGGCTTTTAGTTTTAGTGAGTCAAAAAGATCCAATTATACATATTATATTGTTATTTAATATATGCTAAAGATACAAATATAATATAAATATATTGATATGTGTTCACAGATACTATTAGATATATAATTAATAATTATTTAATTAATGTCATTTAACATATTGCTCATAATATATTATCTTGATATATTATTCATATTATCTTAATATATTATTATCATATTATTCAATATATATTTCATGAATTATTTAGCATATAAATTTTAAGAAAAGCTATATCATGCTTTAATGGGCTTTCTTAACCTTAACTTGGGGCTTTATTCAAAGTTACAACCATACCCTAAAAATTGCATTTCAATGTAAAAAAAAAATTGGTTCCTAAAGAAGTTGGCAACTGTGTCTTCATAAATTGTGTTATGTGAACGAACCATAATCATTATTTCTGAATGGAAAACAACAGCTTAATTACAATGCAGAAAGCTGGGTGGTGACCAAGATCTCTAAATTCAATTTAACTTTCATTTGATGCCTTTTAAAAATCAGTCATGGAAAATGACCAAGCTCCCTAGATCAGTGTGAAATTAGCACGTGAATACTCAGAGAAAACCAAAATGTTTAAAAGATGTATCTGGTATAAGCTTTGCTCCCACTTCAGGCAACACCTGCTGAGATCACCTACGATTAAAGGTTTTCTGTATCGTCATTCCCTTTGCTAAAAGTAAGTTTTCCCATCGTGTCCGTTGGCCAGGGTCGGTCTGCAGAAGAGGTGCCGGTCAGTGCAAGGTGGCCAGGTGAGAAGGAAAGCAACGAGAAGGCAAGATGAGTTTCCTTCCTCCTCCTCCTTCTCCCTTCCTTCCTCCTCCTCTTCCCCTCCTTCCTCCTCCTCCCTTTTAAATTCAAAATCAGTAGAACAACCCTTGGCTTTTGCAATTCATCTGATTTATTTGGTTTCCTGGCTTTCACATTCTCTGGCCCTTTCCCAGTGTCTTTCGGATTCTGCTCCGGAGGCTCAGGGGGCCCGAACTTATTTTCCCGTGAGTAAAGACGGTCAAACTGGCGCCCACATCACAACCTGGGACTCAGAGGCAGGAGGAAATAACACTTGTCCTATCAAACACAAGGATGAATTTGCATTTCAGGTCCAATCTCATTTCCGCTTGTATTCGGGGAATTTCACAGATTCTGAGATTTGAAGGGAAATCTTTTTTGTTGTTGGGAGGGCGCTGCAGACACACAGACCCAGCTTAGTGACGTGAGTGACCAATGACAAACAGCAAGAGGCAGAAACCGGGCAGAACCGTCCGAACTTTAAACCAGCCGCCATTTGCAAACGGAGCCCTTCTAACAGAACGTGCTTCGGTCAAGCCTGTTTCCAATCACCCCGCACCGTCGGCCATTCTAACTGTGGACTGTTTTTCCAATTATTCCAGCGTTGTGGACGCTGGTCCTTCTCCAAAACCTGCTGTGTCCAGCACAAGCTTTTCTTTATTACATGGTCTGGAAGAAAATTGGCCCCAATGAAAAGAAGTTTCTTTCAGTAAAAGTCAAGGAGACCCGGGTTAAGAGGTCGGATATAGGAAATTTTGAGAAAGATACTAAGGATCTCCGGCTAGTCTGAGCCTCAGGGCCTCGGCTACTGCCTTGGCGACATGTGGATGAAAATACCTCATTGCAAGATGGGGCCAGCTCAGGTCATCTCCCCGCTCCGAGAACTGATCCACCATCGGAGCAGATTTCACTAGTCAGAGCGAGGCAAAATAATTATTATTTCTGACTTAGGGAAAACTTGATAAGTGATAGAAGGTAACTTAAGTGAACAAAATAACTTCTTTATAGTCAGAAAAGAACAAAGAGAAAGCATTCCGACTTACGAGAAGCTTTTTAAAAGTTGTATTTTTCATATATTCATATTTAACTGGTAAAGGCTACCTTTCTTGCTTTCCTTGTGGGGCCAGTGGAGATTATCTGTATGAAAACACAGTGAATCTGCTCTGTAAATGTTACTGTTATTCCTACTGTTGTTATCGCTGATGCTACTGTGAGGATAAATTAGAAGGCTTGTGAGAGGCTTGTGAAACCATGTCCCCAAGAGGCCTTGGGAGATGGCTTATTTCAGGGTATCCTAAAAGTTGCCTGGAGGTGGGAAGGTGGTGTGATCTAGTAGAACAGGCTGTGTGACAGTGAAAAATAATGCTTTATTTTGGATCTTTTAGTGAAGATTTAGCATCCAACATAAGCTAATAAAGCTAAAGTCATCCACTCTGCGTGTTACGAATACACATCTAGACCTAAAGCTAAAGTGATCTATGCATATGATTGTAGTCTAGTTGGGAAACTCTTAAAAAATAAGTTAAATTTCAGGCACATAGAGATCTGACTATGAAAAACACCTTTCATATGTTTTTGTTCAGGTAGTGTAGGAGAGAAAAAGTAATTTTTTTCCCTCACCCATCCCAAGGTTCATGGCTAGGTGTCCTATGACAAAAGACAGATTAGCAAGAGGGAAGCATAGCGCGTGTATTTTTTAATATATTTGATATAAATGTTATGTGGCACGGGAGCTGACAGAAATCGAGACCTAAAGAAAGGCAGAAATCTGTGCGTTGTTACGGACAGCCACACAGAAATATAATCGGAGGACAAAACGGTGTGACCTGGTGGAAATACAGTGGGGTCTGGGCGGACATAACAGGATTGGGCAGTTTCTTCTTGTCACCCAGGTACAGCACAGGACACCTGTCACAGGAGGGCTCCAAGGGAAGGGAGAGGAAGGTCAGAGAGTGCCCCCTCTAGGTTTTGGGGTCTGCTTCGGGGAAGAAGGTGGAGGGAGGGTGACGGTGGCCTTTCTGCTGTTTTCTCGAATGCCGAGGTGTGGTATTTCGGCACAGCGTGTCCTGAACCCTGCCAGTGATCTGTTTGGGCCAATAGAAATCAAATATTCAGGGGGTGGAGAAGAAATGGGGCTTGGAGTCAGAGGGTGAGAGTGAGTTTCCAGACTGCCTGGTAAGAGAGTCTTCTTCTAGTTTAGGAACAGCTATTTTTTTCAAAGTGTTAGCTTATGGGCACAGTTAGAAGTTCTGGGAGGAACGTGAAAGAAAGCGAGAGCAATTCTAGCTTGACGAGCGTGGATGCTGAGAGAGGAGGGGGCCTGGCCGTGGAGAGAGGAGGAGGCGAGCGCTGCCAGGCTTGGCTTCCTCCCCAGAGGCGGAGCTCGGAGACAGCCTGGAGCAGACAGATTAGCACCGTGGCTGTGCCCCCGACAGCTGGAGAATGTTCCAGCAAGGCAAAACCTATGAAGTATGGCCTAACAACTCTTCCCTTTAAACGCACGGCTCTGAGCTTACCAAAGAATGTGTTGTAAACCTTGCTCTCATTTATGAATGAATTTTTTCAGGAAAATCCTCTCATGCCTAATACATGTACCTTACTGGTTTTAAAGTACACCCTGCAAGGATACAAGCACACAGCATTGGGCTGCACGGCTGCATGTTCTTCGTTCAACAAACATTCGAGTGCCCTCTGAGCGAGTGACAATGTGTACCATAATCTGACTCTTCCAAGTCCTGGACTCTTACGGGAAGCCTCCGTCACAAACACTCAGTGGGGGCAGCCCTCCCAGCTGCACTGTGGGGACTGGGTGTGCAGCACAGGATGTGGCACTGGGGGAGACCGTGGCGACCACATTGCACGAGCGAGACGAGTCCCACGTGCCAGGCACAGCTGGGTGCTGAGCAGCAGCTCTGGACACACTGTGGCCCTGACCTTTCCTGGCAGGTCCTGTGTCTGCTTTTCCTGAGAGTCGCTCCACCGTGATTGCACGGTATTTCCCGGTGACCCCGCACTACTGGGCTCTGGCCTTCCCAGGAATCCTGCCCCCTGGACAGAAGCCACTCTGTGGTCTGCTCATTGCTGCTTCTGCGATCCCTTTGGACGGCTGAGAATTAGCAGGGCTGGGGAGTGTAGGTGGCGAGTTAGGGCCATGGGGCCAGACCCAAGTCTCGGAATGAGGAGTTGGGGGCACAGCAAGGCTGCTGCCAGGCTGGGGTCTCAGGATGCGTATGATCTAGGGGAAAGACAGACTGTGGCATGCACAACAACTAAGCAGCAACAGATAATCGGATGTGTCATCAGGCGTTAAGTGGGTGACAGAGAACAGACTGCACTCAGTTAAAGGTGGACAGAGTCACGAGCTCTGAAAGACACTGGCACATGGGAGCGTGTTACACCTTTGCACATCTCATCTAAACCTCATCCTCACACCTCTGAGATACGTGCTGCTGCCCTACTTAAAGAAGGGAGGAGGCTGAGAGTGGTCTTTTCTCTTTCTCTGTCCCTCTCTGCCTCCCTTCCTCCTCTACCTCCTCTCTGTTCCTTGCTGCTTTCCTTCCTGCACAGAGGGAATGGGAAGCAGGGCCAAGCCTGCATTTGCCTGACTGGGGAGCTTGGGGTCTCTCCTGACCCTGTGTTGTGTATCTATGCAGCACCTTCCTGGGGTCACGAGATCAGCGCCCAGGTCCCCCAGGAGCTCGATGACCAGCAGGAATGTTGACCGCACTGGGGAAGCTTAAGAAGCCCCGTCCACACCTGCCACCCCACAACGTCATGGGCTCCCGGAGAGCAGAGGTTCTGTGCGCTGGTTTATGGCATTTGCTTACTAAACAATCAGGGAGTGAAATGGTGTCTGCATTCAGTTTTCAGAGTTGCCTTGAAAGTTATGTGCTCGGTCTGTGTTGCCTGAAGGTCAGGCCACACTTTCTGGCAGGGTCACTGAGGGTACTCGTGACAGGTGCAGTGTCCAGAATTGAACTCACAGAGTGGGGGGTTGGGGAGGACTCTGGATTTACTGCGCTTCCCAGGTGATCTTTACGCACTCCAAATGGGAGAACAGTCGGAAGGGGAAAGGGCCTTGGTGTGAGGGTGGCTGGTCTGGACCTCAGCTAACATTTACTGAGCACTCACTGTGCGTCGTTACATTTTGTCCTCACAACAGCCTTACAATAGATGCATATATTTTTTTCCAACCTTTACAGATGAGCATAAGCAGCACAGCAAGGCTAAGCAGCAGTAGAAATTGGAGTTATAATTCAAAATTAGGCAGGCTGGCTTGTAATCACTCCCACCCAGCTGAGGATTAAACGAAAAAGAATTTTGGGAACATAATGAATTAATAAGTCTCTGAATTTTTAAAAAATTCCCTAATGTACTTTTCTTTGTATTTGTCCCTGGCTCTGATTACAAAATACTACAGATTGATCACTTTATTTTGTCAACATAGGAATCCCATATGGAAACATTTGAAAATTCTGGGGCATCAGAAATGCACTGACTGAATCGTGATCCTTTATAGCCAAGACTTAGCTGTTTAACTTAAAAAAAGGGAGAAGAAGAAAGAGAAGCAAAATGTGACTTTTGAAGACACTTGGTTTGAACTGAACATGAACTCCTATTAAAATAAGGCTCTAGAAATCTATTTCTCCATGGGGAGAGAAAAAGACACTTTTGCATTTGTATTGTCTTACAGAAAAAAAATTGTATTACGTAAGATTGATTTGAAAATAAGCACATCATCTTTTTTTAATGTGCCGTTGCCTGTGGGCCTCTGCCAGAGAAACCCGGGGAGAATCACGGCCTCACTCATGCAGCGAAGACCTTTCAAAGTCCTACTGCGTGGCAGGTCTCTTGCGCCGAGGGCTTTCCACACTATGAATCCAAGTGTGAAAACAATTCGGAAGTTAAAGAAATTCACATCATCAGCTTCACAAGCAGTTCTTGCAGGATATAAACACATGTTTCATGATTTTCATAGTCAGACCAGGGAAATCTTAAGTAATGTCATGAAACCAAAACCCGTTTTGAATGTTGGTGAGCTCACCATAGCAGGGGATGGTTAAATCAGGGATATGATCTTTGTGTTAGTCAGAGTTCTCCAGAAACAGAACCAATAGGACATAAATAGATACGGAAGAGGAGATTTACTGCAGGAATTGGCTCACGTCTCGTGCCGTGCTGCCTGCAGGTTGGAGACCCAGGAGACCCAGTGGTGTAGTTCGGACCGAGGCCAAAGGCCTGAGCACCTGCTTGTTTACTCACTCTACCGATTCAAGTGCTAATATCTTCCAGAAACACCCTCACAGACACACCCAGAAATACTGTTTTACCAACTATCTGGGCAGCCCTTAGCCCAGTCAAGTCAACACACACAATTAATCATCACAGTCTTGTCTTCAGGTTAGTTACAATGAATAGTCTAGAAACTGAGGACATTAGGGACAGAGCTGTCAACACAGCCCAGGAAGGAGGTTTGTGTTGTCCGTGGCAGGCCAGGAAGGAAAGGAAAGGTATCCCAGAGCAGTCACTGCTAGAGATGATGGTTGGAAAGAAGAGCAGGTGCTCCCCAGGTGGCTCAGGGACAGCCATGTCCTGGCCTCAGGAAGCCATGACAGCACCATGCATTTAGATAGTGCCTGGGAATTTGGTTTGTCCAAAGCCCAGGGTGGAAGGGGGAGAATGGGGCACCCTGTTGCAGACACTCTGGGGGGCTGATATGTCCAGCCGAGGAATCTGAACTTTGTCCCACAGGTCATCAGGAACCACTGAAGGTTGACAGAGCTACAGATCTTGGTGCATCCTGCCGTTGCCAAAGATTCATGCTGTGACTCAAGCAGCGGCTCCAACGCCAGCCTCAAGCACAGCTGATCAATCACCCGATCAATGAATAAGGTAGAGACTGAGGCAGTGGGAAGGTGGTAATGATCAGTGTTGCTATAAACAGAGTGGAGTCAAGCTTGTAGCTTCATCGTGAAGCTGGCCACCTCTACCCTGTTCCAGTTGTTTTCCTTGAGCACTGGCTAAGTTTTTAGTAGCATATTTCAAACTTACACATTGTATGAGTTTCTCCTTGAAGGGTGAAATTCTCAAAAACTCCCTTGCTAAAGTAAAATAATTTTTTCTTATAATGTTCTTTATATGGTACCAAATTTAAGATCATGCATATACCCTTTTTGATTATAACTCTTATGTAACTATATAAATTTGCCATATTAAATATAAGAAAGCAATAAAACCAGGGATTCAAATCGACAAACTTAACTAAATATGCTGTTTCACTGAAATAACGATGCCAAAGTAGAAATGACGTGCTTTGAGGGTTCACTTTTGGCTCAAGCCCTTCTTTTGATTTCACTGGGACAGCCCCCACCGTGGTCATCGTCAAATCCACAAAGCAAGTGTAAGTTTATTGCCAAATATGTAAGTCCCGGGCAGATCCAGCTTTACTAGTTAAGCTAATACAACTTAGGGGCCCTACGTAAGGAAATGGATAAGACATTTTGCACATAAAACTGTTGCCCCCCCACCAGGGGCCTGGAGGAAGCCATTTCCATGGAAGGCCGTGGACCTCAGGCTCCGTTGGGGTCGTGACAAGTCCATCTTTGTGCAAAGTGCCTAGCGTCATGCCCAGCATAGAGCAAGCCCTCAATAAATGTTAGTGTCTGTTGACTTGCCCTTGAAGCCAAGCAAAACCTTTGCTGCAGTGACATCCAAAGGGTCTTGAATTTGCCCACTTCCCTCTTCTGCTAAGAAACCCCCCACATACCAGGCAGCTGGTCAGTCAGAGCTGTTAAGGTCTGGCGAATAAATGGTTTAACCATTCACAGAGAAATGACCCAATACGTCAAAGCAGTCAACACCACCTAAAAACCCGTCAATGCTCCCCAGAAATAGCGAGTCCGCCCAGTCCCAAAGATTGCTCTGGTTTTCCTCGTAGACAACATCCGTCTTAGACAGCGCACCCTGATGTCTTCGTCTGTTTCCTCTTGATGGCTACAACCTTGATTCCCATCAGAAATCTGCAGATGGAGTTGTTTCAAGAGCTGTAAGCAAGGAGGTGTCAGGACTCAGTGTCCGTGTTGACATCCACTTGTGATGGGCGTATGTCTGAGACACGCAGTCCTAGGGATCTATTTTAATCTTAATGCTACTGCTTTGGTGATAAATCAAACATGGATTTGCACATTTTCTGGAATTGCCAAATGCCATCAGTAAGCAGCCAATAGAAGCTGAAGCATAACACCTCTCTTGCATCATTACTGATTAAAAATAGAATTGAATATTTAAATAAAAAACAAATTGACATACCTCTTAAGCAACATCCGAAAGACCTACAGCACTCCCCAGTAATAAGTTATGCAAATATGTACGTCATAGTCCATATTCTAGAGACATGAATGAACTCTGATCTCCTGCCGCCCAGCCCTTGTCTTCAACAAACAAGGCAGGGAGCTGCTGCCGGGGGTGGTCTTTAGGAGCAGAGGAGAAAAAGATGCTTTTGTTTGGATTTTACCCAAAGTAAGGCCCTTCAATGCCAACCTTTCAAATTTACGGAACGGGGAATTTTTTTCAAGGCATTTTCTTTCCTTTAAGTGTTATATTTATATAGAGGAATATGCAAAAGAAGAAAAATCCCTGAGCTGGGTGTTCAGCGTGGGGGCTTTGGAATGCCGAGGTCCGGTCAGTGCCAGAAAGGACCCCGGAACACAGAAGCATCATAAACAGAGAGGGAGACGCACATCCCTGCACGGGGAGGGGAGAAGCTCAGTGCCCGGGGAGCAATCCATGAGAAAGCCCGAGAACAACAACAGGGGCGGAAGGGTTCATCATATGGGGAAGTAAAGACAGAAGAAGTTGGTAGGAGAGAAGGCAGAGAAAACAGGTTCTAAAGAAATGAAGACTGAACAAGACACAAATAGAAAAAATGGCAGTGGGGGCGGTCAGGGAGGAATCAATTATAAACATGCCTTTTCCCAAAGGTTTTCTCTTGGAATCGTGGCAAAATGCAAGAGTTCAGAACTGGATCATTTTAATAATTGCTTCAGCTACAAACTGCGCGCTATGGCAACCAGAGCAGGAATGCCTCTAAAACAAAGCATTCTCATGCCGGAGCCCTGACATACCTTTTTCTTTTGAGGTAATATTGGTATTTGGGGGTACAATTGTTTGATTGTTTGTTTATTTGTTTTTGGAAAGACATTAGAGGAGAGAAAGGAATGTTGGCAGGATTTAATTTACTGGACCTGGGTAGATTATTGCATTTTAATTTTTTTTCTTTGCAATTATTTAAAGATAAAAAAAATCAAAGGGATTCCGTACTCTTTCCCACTGCCACTCTGAAAGATTAAATCATGTTTCTCAGAAGTGAATACATTCAATTTCACCCTGGGAAGAAAAAATATTCTGCTTTTTGCCTGAATGATAAAACAATTTTATACAATCCCTAGATGTTTAATATTGAATAAATATTTAAAGAAATCATGTTTCTCTATTGCATATGTAAGCATATATAAAATATTTATACCCTGGTCTGTTTATGTCCAACATAATCTACCCAATAAATGCGATTTATGGGGGGCAGGGAGTTATCTACCTGGGTGTGACCTCCATTATGTTTGGAAAGGTGGCTGGGGTCACAGACTTCTGATAATGAACTGCATAAAACCAGGATTAACTCATTGTTCCCTGCTTTATCTCTAGCTAGACAGACTACGGATGCATTTACATTTCAAAACAGGGATTTACTCAAAATATTCAGATAAGCTTGAGAACACCTGCTTTTTTAGCCTTTGCAAATAATATCTGTGCATTTTTCCTAGAAGACAGTCCTGACCTATGTTATCACTGAGTAAATAATGTGCGTGTCTGAAGAGGTGCAAGAGCAGAATGGGGGGGTGGTGCCCAGATAGGTTGTTGGGGGGAAGAAAGATGGGACGCTGCAGAGAATGAAAGCAGTCACGGAGCTGTTGCTGATTAGAACGTTACAGTTTGGACTCTCTTTAGGCCACGGTTCTACCAGCCGGTTTAATTCTGTTAACACATTTACAAAGGCTGTGTGGTGTCATGAAGAAGGTGACAAGGAAGGTGAGTCTATTGGTATGACACTCAGTAGGGCACATTCCTTACACCTGTTGGGCCACCTGGCAGGGGAGGCGGCGCTGCGTGAACAGTGATGTGCTCACCTGACCAAGCTCCCAGCCCAGGCCTGTCTGATCCCAGCCTGACTGCTCATCCTCTCTGGTCTCCCACCCCTTGTTAGGAGCTTCCATTGGAATCTCAGCTTGAAACCAGCTCTCTGCATGGCCTCACTTGCCTGGTCTCAGTTTTCTCATCTGCACATTGGGTTGTTGACACTGCCTTCATAGCTGCTATAAAGATGGCCTGAGCAGCTGCATTTGAAAGCTCGGAGCGTGGGGATGGGCACAGAGGAGCTGCCTTCTCCCCCAAGGCGGATTCTACCTGGCGGCTAGTCTGTGGTCCTGGCAGCTGCCGATGGACTGGAACCCTGGGCTGGTCGTCGTTTCAGGGCGGGTGTGGGCGGACTGGGCACAGACTGCAGGGCCGCGAGGCCGGCAGGAGCAGGACGGCCTGAAAGGGAGGACAGAGCAGGAGCTGCAGGAGCCCGTGCCAGGCAGAGGGACGACGAGCTAATGAGCATGGTCACTGGGGACCTCGTGCTGCTTCTTATCAAGAAATAATCAAGCTGATGCCATTTTGCTCTCGAGGAAAGTCCCCTGCTGTCAGCCCGCGGAGAGCTTCTTAAACTACTCTGCTCGGACTCGGCACTAGGCAAGTGTCGTCCGGGTCAGCTTTACTGAAGAGCCCACTCAGGGCGGGTGTCCGGACTCCCCAGGGGTCCTGGGCGGGTGGAGTCCCCAGGGCGCCAGGCCTCCCTTGGCGTTCTCTTTGCCGCCTTTGTTTCTGTCTGGAGCCTGCAAACCACCCTTGGCTCCTCCCTTCACGTTTAAATGCTGGCGTCATCTGATCCAAACTGACTTCCAGACCAGCCTTGCAGGGACAGGGAGAGGCGGTGTCATTTACCGAGAGGGACAGAGGCCCGGGAGAGTGAGGAGAGGTGTCCCCAGGTGCCCTGTCTGACAGAGGCTGTGCTAGGACTCAGGTTCACCGAGCACAAGCGGTGCTGGGCCCCGTGGACACATGTCTGTCACCTCGCTCGAGTCAGTCCCACTCTCCGACCCAGGCCTGAAGCACAACTGGAGACCAGAGAGAGGTTTACGAGAGGATTCACACCCCCAGGAAATGAAGTGCGTCTCTAACAGATCAGACCCAGAAAACTCATCCCTTTTATACAATTCTTATATTACATTACCCTCCCCTGGGTGGGAGGTCGCCTGGCCTCACACCCAGGGCTCCCACCGGGGTCTGCTCTGCTCTGGGGTCTTTTACGCAACGGGGGCCTCGGCATGCGATGGCTCCTCGGAGCCCGTAAACCTGAGTCTGCGTGACTTGAGCTGCGGGTAAGTTAGACGGCGCACACGAGCTCGGGTGCACATTTCTCGCCATGGACACGTGTAGGCGCAGTGTGCCCGACTCCTCAGGGGACGGCATGGTGAGCAAGTCTGAGGACTGTCTTGAAGTCACCCACACTCTCTGGGGAGGGACAAGACAAATTCAGAAACTAGTATGTTTTGAACATTTGTGTCAAATAGTAAACCTTGCCCAGCTTGTCCCTCAACAAAGCCGACCAACCAAGTGTCACAGGAAGAGTGGGATGGGATCCAAAGCGAGGTGTCCCCCCTGGGGGGATAAATTCAGGCCAGACCTCCGAGAAGCATCCTGACGGCTGTGTGAGGCTTTTGACAAGCAAACGTGAATGGTGAGAGGATTTTCTAAGGAGGCAAAAACATGAACGAATGAAGGGCAGCGGGAAATGTCTGGGAAACAAAGAACGGAGGCTCTGAAAGTTGGATGCACCTTTTTAAAATTCACTTATTTATTTTTTGGTTTTAATCACAAGTATTTATTGATGGATTGAAGATACAATGTTAATGGAACCATAAGGCATCACCGTGGATTAAAACACTTGGCTGTACAGCCAAAAGGGGAACTTTAATCTCAAGAACTTTAAATATGCAAATCGAGGAGCCCCTGAAGTGCGTCTCTAACAGATCAGACCCAGAAAACTCATCCCTTTTATACAATTCTTATATTACATCACTTGGTCATAAAGTCAGACTAATACTTCACAGGGAATTCCTCATTCATTTACACTTGAGCCACCTAGCCTGGCCACTGCACTGTTCCGCACTCCTCCCCACCCCTTCGCAGTGGTATTTCTTGCAATCCCCTCCTAAAGAATTGTGTACGCATCTTATGTGGCCTCCAAAGCAGGGAAGCAAGCGGCGAGTCAGAGAACGTCAGCCAAGGGCAGGTATCTGGAGGAACAGACTCACACAGACGTGCATTGGGACGGCAGCAGCCTGATGCATTGAAGTTTAAACCGAGTCGACTTTGGCAGAGAAGTTGCCGTGGCTTGTTCACAGACCTGTAACGCCATCCTAGGTTGCACCACCCCTGCTAGACCCCATGTTTACAGGGGATTAGTAGCCAGTGGTCCGCATGAGGCGCTAGGAAGCCAAGGTGACCAGGCAGCTAATGATGCAACATACTCAATGCTCTGTGCCTGCGTCGGACGCTGACTGTGCCTTCCAGCATTAACACTTGCCGAGTGTAAAATTCATAAAAAATTCTGTGCCAAAATTCAAGACACTGAGGACAATCTTCAAATCTTTTGTATTGGGGAAAAATTAGACATTTCTGTAACACTAATCTTTCAACTTGGGAATGTGAAGTGGGAAGCATTTCAGTGCGCACAGCACAGAGGCATAAACCAGGACCAGGCTGCAGAGATGTGACTACAGGAGGCTTTAGAGGGTGCCCGGCCTCCTTGTTCAAAAGTCGTGCGGAAAGTGCCCAATCGTATTGTCACAGCAGCCATTCTGGTTGTGTCCCTAAACTAAGCAAACTGGCTGTTTTCTGAATAGTCAACGCTGCACTAACAAGAGGAGCCTCTTACGTAAGGAAGTTGAGCATCAGAGGCCAGAGGCAGGGTGACCTGGGCAAGCCACCTGGAAGACGTGGCTCGACACCTCTCACCAAGGCCACCTTTCAAGAAGGACACCTCCACCCGGCCACCCTTTGATGACAGAACAGGGGACCAAGAGACGATCTCATTCTTCTAAGAGGAGTGTCGGTTACCGAAAACCTCTTGGAGAGGCAAGATCCCAGAGACCCAGTAAAGAGTGAAGGTGACAAACTGCCCCTGAGCTACCCTGCTACGTCAGAAATATATCTAACAGGCAGAGCCTGGGGTGCTAAATAGATCAGAGGATATTCTGATGCTCAATAAAAAGCAGGGCACTGAAAGATTAGGTGATGGCCTGCTGGGTGACGGAGACAGGGGAGGACTTACGGGAAGGATGGAAAGCAAGCTGCAGCCTCCTGCAGGGCCACCGTCTAGGGCCCGCGGAGGAGCTTAGCTGGTCCGTTCTTGGCACCGTTCCCTCTCACTTTCTCAGACTGCATGGATGTGTGGCAGCCAGCAGCAGAACAGGGGAAGGTGATATTTATCAATGGAGAAGCAGCGAGTGGACACGGAACAGACACAGACGGGGCGAACCATGCTGCAGTGCCCTGTGGAAATACCAAAGGCGGGTTGTGTTGACCGAACATGGCTGGGGCTGTCGTGCAACACAGCAGTGCTCTGGGAGAAGGGAGTGACGGGGCGGAGGTGGGCTGAGGGACAGAAGGACTCTCGAGGAGTCCCAGACTAGAAGGCAAGGAACAATTTGGTCTCCGTCCTTTAGCGAAGAAGTCGAACACTCATTTTCTGTTCTATGTCCACCTTGTCGAAACCTTACCAAATTCTCTGACAGATACAGCCCTGTCCCCATCCTGGTCAGCCTGCTGACGGGCCCCATCTGTGATGCTGCCCAGCCGGTCATCTGAGATGTTCGCTCCGTCCACCACGCTCCTGTAGCAGGAGATGTAGCACCTGTTAACACCTCGTCACGGAAGGTCTTGTCCTCTTCATCCAATTCACACAGTCGAGAGGCAAAGTGCCGTTGGTGCTTTGGCTGTAGAGTGGCTGTGGTCCATTCAAATCTTTGTTCTTTTCATTATCCTCAGCGGGTCAAAAATGAGCCAAAGTTCTCATGACTCCGTGGAAGCTTACCTGCTCCTCTGTCCCTGGAAAGAAGGCGTTGATGGTCCAGTCCCCCAGTGGGTTGACAGCATGTTCTGGAATCTCTGGAAATCTTCCCAGCTGAAAGTCTTGTTTTCCCTTTGAACAGGCTGGTGAACTGGCTGCAGACGCCGGTGATGTGACTGCGGGAAAAGCCAGTCTCCTCCTGGATCTCCTCGAGCTCCTCGTCCCGCAGTAACAGGGAGGCCTGAGGCCCCATCGCCGAGCAGGGAGCTTCTCTAGGAGCAGTGGCGGAGGTAGAAGGAAGGGTAAAACTTATTATTTTCATTGTTTTTTGGCACCAAGGATAACAATCATGTTAAGGAATATTTACAATTATTTTTTGAGACAGGGTCTTGCTCTGTCTCCCAGGCTGGGGTACAGTGGTGGGATCATAAGTCACTGCAGCCTCGAACTCCTGGGCTCAACTGATCCTCCTGCCTCGGCCTCCTGAGTAGCTGGGACTATAGGTGCGCACCACCACGCCCAGCCAGCAATTTTTAAAATTAAAATCTTCATTGTTATTGAGTCATGAAGTTTGAATTTGAAAAGGTTTGCACCAATAAAGGACAGCCTCACTAACTATAATTAACATTCAGTATCATCCCCTGCCATTTAAAATCACACACAGACACACACACACAGACACACACACACACAGACACACATGCACACACACACGCACACACACACACACACGCACACACATAGACACACGCACACATGCACACATAGACACACACGCACACACCCCAAACACCCCAGGGGGCAGCTTCTCTTGAAGGCAGGCAACTTGCTTTCTATCAATTTATGTAATTATCAAGCAAATAGTGTCAGGTTTTGCTGAATCATTTGAAAAACCAAAGGACCAGGCACGCGTGGTGTTTCCAGGAGAAGAGCAATGCGCAGCGAGAGCATCGAACTTGGCCTCTGAAGCCAAAGTTCACATTGCGATTCCTCCGCTCACGGCTGTGGGACTCTGGACCTGTCAGTTTTTGGAGACCTCCCATTTTTCATCTATAAATCGGGAATAGTGTTGTCTGCCCTGCTGCCCTCATGGGACCAAGGGATGGTGTGAAATCACTTAGCAAACTTCCAGATGTTGAAAGGACAAACAAGTAAGGAACCAAAGCTTTAGAAGCACCTTCTGTAGACTGGATCCAGCTCAGGCCCCTCCCAAAGGTTTACATCATGTGCTTCTTAGAGCAAACTTGCAAAACAAGTGAAACTCCATTTTCACTAAGAAAAAAGTGGTCTAAATGTGGACGGCACATGCTTATTCTGAGGGAAGACGAGATCCCAGCTCTGCCTTACTCTGGACTTGGAGCTCGCCGCTCACAGCGTGGAGGGCTCGTTGCAGGGTGAGGGCCCCGGGCAGCAGAACTTACTTTAAACAGGGATAAGAGGCAAAGGCTTCCCTTTGTATTGAAAGGAGGAAGGAAAATATTTCTCTGCTCCTGACCACGTTTATAGGGTAGCAGAGAAGGATGAGAGGGGAGAGAACGCTGAGACCCCTACTGCCGGCTTCTGCGTCCCGCACACCGCCCAGGTGCTCGTCACACAAACACTTCTCACCTCAAAGGACGACCAGAGGCTGGTGACTGTGTTACCCCAGTGCCTGCCACAAATAAGGAAACCGGGGTGCAGAGAGGGCGAGCACTTTGCGCACTGCTGGAGAGCTGACCCGAGGCAGCTCCGGAGACTCCTAGACTTGAGGGTTCTGATTCCAGCATTGTCACGTTCCTTTGTGTGTGTGTGTGTGTTAGTGTCCTCGGGCTTCCTGCTAAAGTACCACACGTGGGGCGGCTGCAAACAACAGAGCCTCATTCCCTCCTGGTTCCGGAGGGCAGAGGTCTGATGCACGGGTGTCAACAGGGCCGTACACCCTCTGAAAGCTGTCGGGGGGATCCTTCTTTGTCTCTCTCGCAGCTGGTGCTGCTAGCAGTGCGTGGTGTCCCCTGGCTCGCAGCCGCATCACCCTGGTCTCTGCCTTTGTCTTTACGCGGCCTCCCCGGTGTCTCCGAACTCACAGGGCTGTCTTCTTGTAAGGACACCAGTCACATTGGATCAGGGCCACCCCCCACCAGTGTGATATAGTCGTAACTGTTTACATCTGTGATGACCCTGTTTCCAAATAAGGTTGCCTTCTGGGGTCGTGGAGATTAAGACTTCAACATATCTTTTTGGGGGCAGGGGATACAATTTGGACCACAACAACACACTGCATTTATTAGTTACTTATGATACTCAGATGCACAGAGCTGATACAGCTTGAGGAGGGAAAAAAGCAAATATTAATATATATTCAATTTAGATAGGTTTTTGACGAATGATTTCAGGTAGAGAAAAACTGACATATCTGGATTCTTACTCTGATTCAGTACTGTACTGGGCAGAAAATAACATGCAACATAAACTAGAATCAGCTTAAAATTGCCTGCAGTGAGCGTGGCTGCAAGAGGGTCTACGCTTCTGCTCCCTAATTCTTTATTGCTCTTCACCTGTCTCTCTTTTCTCTCCTGGGCTGTGATCTCCGTAAGGGGGAGAAATACATCTTCCTTGGTTTTGCACACAACACCTACCGCAGAGCCTGGTGCATGCTGCGTAGTCAGTGAGTATTGAGTGAGCGTCGGAGTTTAGGATTGACCAATTTCACAGAGCTAAATTCAAGCCTGGAATTCAATTCTAATATTCTTAATAAGAAAATGTGTTCTTTTAAAATTGAAAGGCATTACCAAACAATTTCCCCACTAATAAAATGCCAGGTGCAAACATATGCTGCTTAAGTGGGAAATTTTTAGTCGACTCTCATAGATTCCTAAATATTTCTACCCTAACCTGGGGGCCAGGACTGGTTTGCACACAGTTAGCAGTGCTGCTATTTCCTCGTGGTCACTAGAGCAGAAGATAAAAATGGAAAATTATATGGTATTTTCAGCATTAGTGAAAAGTATGGAAATCTTTATTCTAGATCTTAGCTGGGTGACACCTGTTTCTTTGGGAGCCCTTGGATCCGGGAATCACCCCAGGGTCTGTCTTTGCAGCACACCTGTGAAATCTCAAGGTATAATCAGGGCAGCAAAGACATCATGGACCACAGGAGTCAGAGCCTATTTAAAAATGGTGCTGTCGGGTCAGGGACCTTGGCTTTTGTGCTTTGGGGCCTCATAGCAGAAATCCAGAGATGACTTACCAGGG